>CP092863.1:155931455-155973489 GCA_030710605.1 Cordylochernes scorpioides
CAAACGGGGGCTCTTGCATATTTATAAGTGCAAAGTCGAACTGTTTTTCATATGTGTAGACATATGGTGCACTTACAGTAAAAGCAGTCGCCTACTTCTACCCACCATGATTATCATGGCCTGCACCATGTGTACTAGGGATAAGCAAAAATATATATAATAAACGAAACTATTAAACAATATTTTACTTTTTCAAAAAAGCAAATTTCTTTCGTCCTAGCGCTTTTTACAACTCTAATTTAAGAGAAATCCTGATTGTGCAACTAAGTTACTGATGGTTATCTATGGGAATAAATATCAACTAATCGTTGTGATTATTCTATAATTGAATATAACTGAATATATTCTAACTTAAAACATTTAAATTATTTTAGACGTTTATGATTAATTTAAAAATAAAACAATTTTCTATTGTCCTTACTGCAATAATAAGGAGATAGAAGTTTACGAACCTCCAGTTAGGGTTAGCGTAGCTAGGCGGTACTCTGCATCGGTGACGCCAACGGTGTTCCTGGCCGCTACGGAAAACCGGTACCACGTAGCTGGGATGAGGTCCCCTGCAAAGAGGGCCCCTTCCATAGGGACTAGTGGAGTCCAGGGTCCTCCGTCTCTCTGGAACTGTCCGGCGAAGAAGGTAATGGGACAGCCTCCTGTTCTCCAAGCTGAGAGATGCAGAGTAATGGTTGTCGAGTTTCTCGTTACAAACTTGGAGTCCGCTCCTTTAGGGGCAACGGGAGCTGTACAACAGCCATTTTGGTTAAAAACACATTATATATATAATGAAAAAGGCATCTCCTTATCGTGCAACTGAAGGTTGCTGATGGCTTGCACCATCTATCGGAATAAATATAAACTATTCTCGTTAATTTCTAATTATTCCAGAATTGGCCAATTACCCATTCTTGATTAATCAAGAAAAGCTAACCACCTTTGTGTTTCGGGCTGTTGGCCCTCGTCAGCGTGGTGCAAGCTGTACCTCAACGACAAAAAAAAACTGGTCATTTAGGCATCTTGAAAAATCATGAAACGGGTAGTTAAGGCCAGAATTGCGTGAGACCGCGACGCATGGCGCATGCCATTAGCAACTTTCAGTTGCACGATAAGGAGATGACTTTTAATTAATTTATGCCTAACTTGATCTTTTTGTTTGCGGAAGAGCATTGCTTGATACAAATATTATATGTAATTCTACTGTCCTCTAAAAGCTTATGTCCATAGTTTACTTGAATACCATTTCTAAGATTCCACCCTACAGTGTAGCATACATAAACAGAATCGTCCAATATAGTATTAGAACTCCAAAGAAGCGGTCTGGTAGATTACATTGGCGAAACCGCTGGGAGGGTTCACCACTGATGAGCCAAGTCCTCCCAATATTTTTTCCATCGCATTAAGGACATTAGAAGTTTGATTTATCTGTGAAAAGAAACATTCACGTTTTGGTGTTTTCATTTGTATAATAAGAGTATGTATATATTAGAAGCTATTTTAGACGCGTAAGATTCTTTTTGAAATTAAACAATTTCTACTGCCCCTACTGCAATGGAAAAAATAATGGGAGGGCCTGGCTCATCAGTGGTGAACCCTCCCAGCGGTTTCGCCAGTTTAATCTACCGCTGGGAGGGTTCACCACTGATGAGCCACCCATGATACATCTCTGATAATATATATATACTACGATGCACTAGCGCGCCATCTGTTATGAAAATTAGAAACTATTTTAGACGCGTAAGATTCTTTTTGAAATTAAACAATTTCTATTGCCCTTACTGCAATGGAAAAATTAATTCATCAGTGGCGAACCCTTCCAGCGGTTTCGCCAGTTTAATCTACCGCTGGGAGGTTTCACCACTGATGAGCCAGGCACTCCTATTATTAATTTTTTTATTGCAGTAAGGGCAGTAGAAATTGTTTAATTTCAAAAAGAATCTTACGTGTCTAAAATAGTTTCTAATTTTCATAACAGATGGCGCGCTAGTACATCGCAGTATGTATATATTATCAGAGATTTATAATTTTCAAACAAAAAAAGGTTAGAAAAGTGTTTAAGTAAAAACTTCAATATGAGAATAAAATATAAGAAGTTAACACAGAGAGACGCCAAACTCTATTAACCCTTTCAACATGTGATAGTTTTGAAATAGGAGAGAAATATAGAATGGTGTGTAATATATATCGGTTTGAGAGATTTATTGGTGGGATATATGGAGAGAGATAAATTCCTCTTGTTGAAGTTTGCCAAGAGAGAGAAAAAATATTCCCAAGATAGGAGGAATGGCATTTTTCTGGCCATCTGGGGAATTTAGGGGTTAGATTGTTGGAGCCATTCTTTCTTGTGGGTATCCCTAGCAATATGTGCGGTAATACATAGGAATGTGGCATAGGACTCTTTATAAGATAGATATGCAAAATACTGATTTGCATAACAGTTAATCATTAACATAACCTATGGATTATTGGTTAATGTTGTTGTTGTTGTTTATTCCTCAAGTCGTTTAAACTTGGTTAATTTATTTATTTAACAGTTGCAAAGACACGCCATATCCACAATTAGGATAAATGCGTGTAAATCTGAAATTATATTCTAATCAAATCATCGTGAAATTTACATAATTAAACATTGGGAAGCACGCAAATTACAGATTCAATGTCAAATTTTGCATATAATAATTATAAATAACTTGAAATATGCACACCGTATGAAATGTGTACACAAAATTGCCATTTACAACAGCTAGAACAACGTGTAGACTAAGTAAATTAATCACATCCAATGATTACATCAGAACGAGTCAGTGGCCAACAGTCAATACTTTCGCCTTAAAATATACATCCTGCAGAATCTATTAAACTTGATGTATTGGTCTTTATTTTAAACAGCTTGTTTTATATTTTCAGGTAAAGTTGGTTTTCTTCCCTTGGATCAGAAGTTAACGGACAGTTTATTAGAAGGTGTTCAGGATTTTGAAACTTGGTTAATGCTAATGCTTTATTGCAAGAAGGGTAGATCATCGGGGGGAATTATTGTTGGGATTCGAGAAGCTATAAAAGACAAGATTGAAGGGACTGAAATTGAAAAACAATGGATTATGATCTGTCTGAGGTTGGACGGTGAAATACGAGTGTGTATGATCTTTGCTTACTTGACACCAAACACTATTTGACCAACTGCAAAAATTTACTCGACCAAATAGAAGGGAAGATAGTTGAAGGATGCGAAGTTTTACTGGCTGGTGACTTGAATACACGAACGGGTGCAATGGGAATTCTTCATAATACATTATACCTTCCTTGCTACTTTACTAGACGCACTTCTAAAGATCCTGTAATATCTACACATTCAGAACAATTCATAGATAGATTGGATAATAATACTCTTACAATTTTGAACGGCAGAACAAAGGGTGACAGAAGTGGTAACTACACATATATATCAGCACGGGGATCCTCGGTGGTAGACTACTGTATTGTCTCCCATGGGCTGTTAGGTTACGTACATGACCTATACATAGAGGGATTACCAAACTCAGATCACTTACCTCTAATTATAAAAATGGATATGAGTTGGGGACCGAAACAAATGACGAACCCGACTTCACGGGTAAAGAAAAAATATATATGGTTACCCGAAAGAGTAACGCTATTTGTAGAGGACTTAGGAGGAGCTTATGGATTTTGGAATGACTCGATTGAGAATATAATGAACAACATGATTAATCAGATCAAAAGCGCAATGGTACAAAATGGTATGCAAATTGAAATAAAAGCGAATAACTTACTGTCGAAGCCTTGGTTTGATCATGAGTGCTACATAGCGAAAAAGATTATGAAAGCAGCTCTGACAAAATATATTAAATCTAATAGGGATCTAGATCGTTTGGAATATGTTAAAACAAGGAACAAATATACATCGATTATTAACAATAAAAAGAAAAAAATATTTCTGTGAAATACAAGAAAAAATAAATAATGCATACGATTCAAGTGAATTCTGGAAAACAATAGCTCGCTTCAGAAAAAGAAACTATACACAGGGCAATATCTCAATATCGGACTGGCAGCAATTTTACAATAAACTCCTGGATACAGAACCAATACCAGATTACGAACCCGTTACTATGACCCTCCTAAATACAGATAATGAGCTAACTAAATGCATAACTCTTAATGAAATAAGCAAATAAATTTCTCGAATAAGGCATGGCAAGGCGACTGGTTTTGACGACATAATGAATGAAGCAATAAAGGCCCTCCCAAAAGATTATATAATTTCCTTAAAGGATATATTCAATAGAATTTTGAGAACGTCTGAATTTCCGACAACATGGTTGAAATCAGTTATTCAACCAATTTTTAAGAATGCTGATCCAGACGACCCCTCTAACTATCGAGGCATAGCGCTCTTAAGCAATATAGCAAAATTATTTACATCAATACTCAAATCTCGTCTAGGCAGTTGGATCGAAAGGAGAAATATAGTTCCTGAGAACCAGGCGGGATTCAGGGCCGGCCACTCTTGTCAGGACCATATATTCACTCTATCATCCCTGATTCAAATGACTCTAAGCCGAAAGAGAAGAAAATGCTACATGTTCTTCGTGGATTTGAAAAAAGCCTTTGACACAGTGCCCCACTCATTATTATGGAGAAAACTGGTAGATGCAGGTCTCAACCACCGTTTTGTTAACTTAATTAAAGATTATTACGCAAATATGACAGCGGTAGTGCGATGGAACAATTCATTCACTGCGCCAATAAAGGTGCGTTCGGGAGTTTTACAAGGGGAGCCGATGTCACCTTATTTATTTATACTTTTTATAAATGATTTAATCGGTCTCTACAATGGTTCAGATTTACCGGTAATATATCTCCCAAATTATGGATATGTTCATATTCCACTATACGCAGATGATATTGTCTTGATTGGAGAATCCAAACATAGCCTTCAAATAAAAATCAATATGCTAAGAAAATATTTTGAAACAAATTTATTAACCCTGAATGAAAATAAGTCAAAAATTGTAGTTTTCAGAAACGGCGGTCGATTAGCACAAAATGACAAATGGTTTTGGGGTGAGCGGCAACTGTCTGTTACTACGAAATATCTATACTTGGGATATCCGCTTACAAGTGCAAATTCACTAAACAAGGTAGCGTCACACTACAAGGGCAAAACCCTGGCAGCAATTGGCGCTGTGTGGCAAGTTCTGACAAAATCCAAGATTAACTCTCTAAATGCGGCAATGAGATTACTTGATTCGACGGTCTTGCCTCACATGCTATACGCCGCACCCTGCTGGGCACTCAACCAAGTAAAGGTAGTTGACCAGGTTCAGAATATTTTCCTAAGACGCTACCTAAATTTACCAAAGTATACTCCGGGCTTTATGCTAAGAATGGAGTGTGGACGAGTATCACAGGAAGTTATCATAACTAGGCAGGTCCTGAGATTTTGGGTGAGGATTATGAATATGGAAGAGAGTAGGTTGCCCCGGGCATGTTTGTCACACCTCTGGACATTACACAGCAATCAAAGGGCTGGTTTAACCTTTGTCGAAAACCTGCCAACCATTTTAGACTCAAACGGTTTTTCGTTCCTGTAGGGTTGTCCGGATTACATTGCAATACTGACTGAAATCCCTGCTATTATTCGAATAGCAACCGAACAAAGCATCCAAAACAACATGGCGAAAATTCTAAATACTTCACATTACAGTCACTTCAAATACCTAAAAAACTCAATAACAGCAGAACGATATTTATTCACAACTATTCCTCTAGCAATTAAAATATTTTTTGCACAACTGAGACTCCTTTGGACGATTTTCCCAGAAAATCGTTCAAAGCGCTGGAAGATTGATTTGACTCTAACTTGCGATCTGTGTAAAAACAGAATCCAAGACGAAATTATGCATATAATATTTGGATGCTCTTGCTTAGAGAAACAGAGGAAAGAAATTTTGGGTGACTTACCCTGGTCTCAACCTGACTGCCAACAAATTTGCAGCTGGATGAACACACTGATGGTTGATCAGGGTCTCTCCCTCGGTTTATATAAATTCTACAAGGCCGCAGTCAATGTCCGTTGGAGAATAATGGATTCGCCGAATGTCGTGGTTTGCTTGGAGGAGGAAAGCGAAGATTGAATGCGGCTGATTCCACACTAGCCCTCTCAATGATATCCTAACCTTGACATACTCTAAACATTGGTACTTTAATTTGAATATTTAATCATGTATGGTTCCTTTTGCTCTGTATGTTTATTTTTTGTATATTTGGCTATATTTCTTTTTGTTTGTTTTTTTTTTCTTTCTTCTCTCTTTTCTTTTTCCTTATTACTTCTTGTATTTTAGTTTTTACTTTTGAAATATCTTCCTTTGCTAAATCCCGTAGAGGGGAATCATGTATAGGGCTGGATGCCCCAATAAAAAGGCTTGTGTGTGTGTGCTAATGCTTTATTGAGGTTATGTGATTACAGTAAATAACAAATTGTAAGTCGGAGATTTAGATAGGAGGAATTATACTATGGTAAATATGGGGTGAATCCATGGATGTATTATAGGATCGATGGGAATCAATATATCCATACCAGACATATATCATAGTGAATATTTTGCCGGGAGGATCTTAAATACAAGTATCAGAGTCATCAACAATCAATTCTGTCATCGTTTGCTTTTGTGAATGGAATAAATACCCAAATAAGGCCATTTCTTATAAGCATCGGTGGTTCAGTGGTAGAATGCTCGCCTGCCACGCGGGCGACCCGGGTTCGATTCCCGGCCGATGCATTTTTTTTTTTTTTTTACAATTTTTAAAACTCATTCATATATTTTGAGTCATTTATATATATTATTCTATATACAAGTATCAGAGTCATCAATTATGTCATCGTTTGCTTTTGTGAATGTATGTAAATAATTGTTTTCATATTTTTTATTAATTTTTGTTCTGGCCTTTATTTGTTTAAATATATTTTTAAAAATCGTTTAAAATGCAGTCGCAATCATTAGCGAACACATATGTTTGCCTAATATTTCCATATGCTCTTTTATTTTTTTACAGAAAAATATTTACATGCCAGTATTTTGGATTAATTTTTTTATAAACCTTTTTTTTTATTCTTACTGAAAAGATGGGCATCGCAGTCAGGATTCTTTACAGTCAGTCACTCAACTCAGGCAATTTCAAAGGTTAATGGGGGTTTGGTGGAAAAGCTGCCGTCTATTTAAACTATATTAATTTTGTAACAACTAAATGGATTGCAAAAAATAATTAAATCAAATACCTAAACACTAATATAATACAATTTTTGCCATTACACACTTTTTTCCTGTAGTTTATGTGTTTCTTCTGTATTGCTATTCTATGGCACTTCTACTATTTATTATTGATGTACTTTCAGTATGAAGGATACTTCACTCGGGGGATTTCTCGGGCGAAGCCGGGTCCTTCTTCTAGTAATGATCTAAAGAGACAAAGGTCGCCTCTCCCGTCAAAATAGACGGCAAAAACTAGACGACATCTATTAATTATGGTCTCTAGGAGGACGCTTTTCAGTTTGCTAAAGATGGTGTTGTGGCTTTGTCACCGACCCGAGGCCGCTAGTTGCGGCGACGGTCAATAGATGGCGTCTAGTTTTTGACGTCTATTTTGACGGGAGAGGGGACCTTTGTCTCTTTAGATTTTATATACCATAGTATAATTCCTCCTACCTAAATCTCCGGCTTCCCAATTTGTACTGTAATCACATAACCCCAATAGAGCATTAGCATTAACCATAGGTTATTTGAATGATTTGAATATTATGTAAATAAATTGCATATCAACATTATATTTCCCATGAAAATAGTTTTTACGTAAACCTGGCCTTAAATACCCATTTCTTGATTACTCAGAAAGCCTCTAGGACCAAATATTTGGTCGTAGAGGTACAGTCTGCACCACGCTGACGAGGGCCAACAGCCCGAAGCGCGTACATAGTTGACTTTTCTTGATTTATCAAAAAATTGGGTTAGCCGAATATCTTTGGAACAAGCTAAATCAACATTTAGTTGATTTCTATTACACTAGATGGCGCTCTGCGATCTAAAAATACTCATGTGAACGGTTAGGAAATTCCAAATTTACATTTAAATGCTCCAATGGCCACTGATTATTGCAAATATCCAACCCTACCAGCGAGTGCAAGTAACCAAACGGGGGTTCTGGCATATTTGCAAGTGCAAAGTCGAACTGCTTTTCACATGTGTAGACATGTGGTGCACTTACAGTAAAAGCAGTCGCCAACTTCTACCCAACATGATTATCATGGCCTTTACAATGTGTACTAGGCATAAGCATACCATTTAAAAATATATATCAACACCTGAACATTTTTCTATTATTTTCTTGTTTTTCACAAATATAAAATATCTATTCATAGATAGAGGCATAGTAAGAGAAGATGGATAGAGGCCAAATATTTTATAAATTGGAAATCATGGTTTTGAAGGAATACATTTTAAAGTTATTTATCTAAATAAAATAGGATAACACACAAAAAATAACAAGAAATTTCTAAAATGGAATATGATGAAAAAATTCGATTTTTCCTAAAACCAATTTCAACTTGATGGAAGATAATTTGTAAATGATCATATGCCTAGAATTTCTATGTATATTGTAGGTTTTAAGTTATAAATCATTGATATTATCTTCTGTCATTTTTATTTGACGGTTGATGGTTTACTGTGTCTTATGTTATTTTATACCTTTTATTTCACTTTAGTGTTATCACACACCCAATGGCAGATAGAGAATCTAATATTATTCTGAAATGAGTTTTTTAAAAGATTGAATATTACATTTCTTTTGTTTTTATTTAATTTGGTAGCCGAAAAGAATTTAAACTAACATTATTTTTTTTTTTAAATAAGGAAATTGGAATAAATATTCTATAAAGGATAAAGCTTTTAGTAATATGTTTATTTAATTTGATAGCAAGCTTTCGATTTCTTGTTCTTTTCAAAGGTCAAAATGGTGATATATATTATATATATAAGAGTAAATGTCTTTTTCACACTCATATAAATTATTTACAATCATTGAGATATAACGTAAGAAAGTTGTACCTTTCAGCGTGTATATAGGTATTCAGTCAATAACTCTGAAAGATATTACTGTGATCTTTATTGAAGACTCACGAGATAACCAAGTGTGAACAAAACTTAAGGAAGTTATACCTTTCAGCATGTAAATCGGGATTCAGACAATAACTCTGAAAGATATTACAGTGACCTTTATTGAAAATACATGAGATAACCAAGTGTGAACAAAACTTAAGGAAGTTGTACCTTTTAGCATGTAAATCGGGATTCTGACAATAATTCTGAAAGATATTAGAGTGACCTTTATTGAAAATACATGAGATAACCAAGTGTGAACAAAACTTAAGGAAGTTGTACCTTTTAGCATGTAAATCGGGATTCTGACAATAATTCTGAAAGATATTACAGTGACCTTTATTGAAAATACATGAGATAACCAAGTGTGAACAAAACTTAAGGGAGTTGTACCTTTTAGCATGTATATAGGGATTCATACAAAAACTCTGAAATATATTATACTGACCTTTGTTGTAGACACACGAGATAACCAAGTGTGAACAAAACTTAATGTAGTTGTACCTTTTAGCATGTATATCGGGATTCAGACAATAACTCTGAACGATATTACAGTGACCTTTATTGAAGACACACGAGATAACCAAGTGTGAACAAAACTTAAGGAAGTTGTACCTTTTAGCATGTATATCGGGATTCAGACAATAACTCTGAAAGATTTTACAGTGACCTTTATTGAAGACACATGAGATAACCAAGTGTGAACAAAACTTAAGGTAGTTGTGCCTTTTAGCATATATATCAGGATTGAGACAATAACTCTGAAAGATATTACAGTAACCTTTATTGAAGACACACGAGATAACCAAGTGTGAACAAATAACCCCTGTCTCTTTCACAACAAAAAAAAAAAAGACGACCGGCGATATCAAATACTTTCCATTTTCTTAAGTTTGTTTTTAGGTGTATTAAAAGACGGCGTTATTGACACCTTCAAAATAGAATTAACAGAAAGAATTTTTTTGTGGCTATATACTCTTATAATGACAATAACTTAAAACATTTATTCAATTCAAGGAATTTGTCTTCGAATACAAAATAAAACATTAATGAACAATAAAAACGATATTAATACTTTATAAAAATGCAAACATTATAAAGCGATTATCTTTAATACCAAACAGAACATGGTTATCGCAAAGTTTATTGTAGATTTAGAAGAGCTCTCGCTAATAAAATAGAAAATTTTAGAAGGCAGGTTAGTTCGTCTGGTATAAACCTATTGCCATAATCTTCTTACGGTGTGATAATAGCTTACTGTAATCTTCCATATATCTATACACCATCCTATTTAGGTGTGGATAGCTTGCGCCTTTACTACCCTTCGGATTAGGATTGTAATTTTAGATTGTGCAAAATTTGACGGAAGGTTTACTTCCCTAAATATCATTAGCATCTTTACTATAATAATAACAACAACAATAAGGCTTTATTAGGGCCCATTGCCCTGTATGGATTCGCCATACAACAACAAAATAATACAGTAATTTTTTTCTCCCTTTCCCCATGTGCACGTGAGCCTTTGTTTGAAAAGGGATTTATTTACACATCTGTTCTAATACTTTCCTCACTACCTCTTTTGTGTATGAATCTATTTACAATTGATTTGTAGAAATTATAGAGTTCTATTGCTATATTTTTCTTTTCTGAATAGTTCTAAGCGTCTTCAGTGGGTTGCTAAATCTCCAGAACGTGTTTTTAAGAATATTTTCTCTTTCTTCACCTAAATATTATCTTTGCTATAATAAAAATGTTATTTTTTTATTTAGTAACATATCCAAGTATTTTTATTTTCCAGCAAGTATTAGATGTTCCAAGCATAATGAAGGATTTTATTGAATTTAAAATGGCTACTTTAAAGAACAACACAAATGAAACCTTGAAAAGCTTCTTCCCTAACAACATACCAAAATATTTCCGACCAAACTTTCATAATTCTCAATTCATTTCTAATCATGGAAATTTCAGAAACTTTTAAAAAAGAATTAAAGCGGTGGAAGACTCAAGTTGTTTTTGCGGACATGAGGAAACAGACCTTAATACATCTTTTACTAGATTGTCCTGTTTTTCAAGAATACAGAATCGAAAATAATTTAATTTTAACATATCCAAGTATTTTTATTTCCTGTAGAGAAATGTACATTAAATTTGATACCTTTTGTAGATATATTTTGAATTATATAGTAGCAAATATATTTTAAGAAACGGATAATTTATATTACGTGAATAAAATAGTACAAATGTGATATTGTACTGGGATAAGGTACATAAATTATGAAAAAGGTATCTCCTTATTGTGAAAATTCCGATAGATGGCGCAAGCCATCAGCAACTTTCAGTTGCACGATAAGAAGATCCCTTTTTCCATAATTTATATTATGTTGATTGTAGATCGCCAGACACTTCTTTCTTTTGTACATAGTTCTTTTTTCTTGTTAAAAAAATCTTTTTCTCATTGTTAATATCACATAACTATTCTATGCACACACACACACACATGGCCTAGAATTTTATTGACGCTATCTAATATATTTCCTGACAATGAAATATTCCCAAAATTTGGTATTGATCTTTTAATAAACAATTACTTCGGCAATGTCCGGAGTCGTTTGTCGCGAATTATAAATGACATACTGACCAAACGACAGTATTTGACACATTTTTAACATCCTAAATTACATTTTTAATTAAAAGAGAGTAAGACATACCATAATTAATTAAGTGATTAAAGTGATTAACATTTTATGTGGATATGTCTATTTTAAGATCATTTATTTCATTTAAAGCTTTTTTTATTAAACTTAGTAATATAGATAATATATGAAAACTGTAAAAGCAATATTAGAAAACATAAAAATAAATTTGAAAAATACAGTAGAACCTCCTTTTAGCGGACACTCCGCTAGCGGACACCTCTCTATAAAGGACAGTTTTCATTTGCAAAATTACCATTTTTACTATTTAGCAACTCTCTGGTAAGAGGACACCTCTCCCTAAAGGACACTTTGGCTCTATAACTAGGTGTTATCCCTTACAGAGAGGTAGTTCTACTGTAGAAACTCTCTGGTAAGAGGACACCTCTCTCTAAAGGACACTTTGGCTCTGTAACTGAGTGTTATCCTTTACAGAGAGGTAGTTCTATTGTAGCAACTCTCCGTAAGAGGACACCTCTCTCTAAAGGACACTTTGGCTCTGTAACTAGGTGATGTCCTTTATAGAGAGGTAGTTCTACTGTAACAACTCTCTGGTAAGGGGACAACTCTCCCTAAAGGACACTTTGGCTCTGTAACTAGGTGTTGTACTTTACAGGGAGGTAGTTATACTGTAGCAACTCTCTGGTAAGAGGACACCTCTCCCTAAAGGACACTTTGGCTCTGTAACTAGGTGTTGTCCTTTATAGAGAGGTAGTTCTACTGTAGCAACTCTCTGGTAAGAGGACACCTCTCCCTAAAGGACACTTTGGCTCTGTAACTAGGTGTTGTCCTTTACAGAGAGATAGTTCTACTGTAGCAACTCTCTGGTAAGAGGACAACTCTCCCTAAAGGACACTTTGGCTCTGTAACTAGGTGTTGTCCTTTACAGAGAGGTAGTTCTACTGTAGCAACTCTCTGGTAAGAGGACACCTCTCCCTAAAGGACACTAGGCTCTGTAACTGAGTGTTATCCCTCACAGAGAGGTAGTTCTACTGTAGCAACTCTCTGGTAAGAGTATACCTCTCTCTAAAGGACACCTTGGCTCTGTAACTAGGTGTTGTCCTTTATAGAGAGGTAGTTCTACTGTAGCAACTCTCTGGTAAGAGTATACCTCTCTCTAAAGGACACCTTGGCTCTGTAACTAGGTGTTGTCCTTTACAGAGAGGTAGTTCTACTGTAGCAACTCTCTGGTAAGAGGACACCTCTCTCTAAAGGACACCTTGGCTCTGTAACTAGGTGTTGTCCTTTATAGAGAGGTAGTTCTACTGTAGCAACTCTCTGGTAAGAGGACACCTCTCCCTAAAGGACACTAGGCTCTGTAACTGAGTGTTATCCCTCACAGAGAGGTAGTTCTACTGTAGCAACTCTCTGGTAAGAGGACACCTCTCTCTAAAGGACACCTTGGCTCTGTAACTAGGTGTTGTCCTTTATAGAGAGGTAGTTCTACTGTAGCAACTCTCTGGTAAGAGTATACCTCTCTCTAAAGGACACCTTGGCTCTGTAACTAGGTGTTGTCCTTTAGAGAGAGGTAGTTCTACTGTAGCAACTCTCTGGTAAGAGGACACCTCTCTCTAAAGGACACCTTGGCTCTGTAACTGAGTGTTATCCTTTAGAGAGAGGTAGTTCTACTGTAGCAACTCTCTGGTAAGAGTATACCTCTCTCTAAAGGACACCTTGGCTCTGTAACTGAGTGTTATCCTTTAGAGAGAGGTTGTTATACTCTAGCTGCTCTCTGGTAAGAGGACACCTCTCCCTAATTAACATTTTGGCTCTGTAACTAGGTGATATCCTTTACAGAGAGGTAGTTCTATTGTAGCTGCTCTCTGGTTAGAGGACAGCTCTCCCTAATTAACACTTTGGCTCTGTAACTAGGTGTTGTCCTTTACAGAGATGTAGTTCTACTGTATATATAAATAAGTGATCTAAAGAATAATACCAAAGGAAAATATTCTGAGAAAATAAGGTAAATGCTTATATTTACTGAGAGAGAGAGAGAGAGAGATAGAAAATGTTTTCCTATATTAAATTCTTAATATGGTATCTTAGTATGGTAATTTGTTTAAACGGGCTCGTGTTTGTATATAATATAAAATTTAATATAACATTTAATAGAGAGTATATATAAACCTTTACCATATTTTCTCAGAAAATACAAATTTGATTCTATGTTCACTTCTTATATAGGATATTTGAATTATTAATCACTAATTTTAAATAGCTTTAACCTTTGTAAGTTTTTACCTTTGCAAAGTTCTTGGCAGATCAGTGCATAAAACTATCTGTTTTTGAAAATAGAGCGCGATTCATTAATAGATCTTTAATTTAAAAGGTAATATTGGATCAACATATAATTTATTTTACCAATATTTTGATCCAATAAATATATATCTCTATATATATAAAAGTCAATTCCTGTCTGTCTGTCTGTTTCGCGATAAACTCAAAACCTACTGAACCAATTGGTTCCAAATTTTGCATGTCGCTTTTTATAAACCTGAGGAAATTTTTTGGCTACATTTTGCTTATTATTTTTGGCTATTTCTTTTTTTAATTTGAAGAACTATTTTTTTACGCGGAATAATCCGGAATGGAATGAATATCTAAATATGGCCATTTTTTTTAAAGCATCGGTGGCTTAGTGGTAGAATGCTCGCCTGCCACGCGGGCGGCCCGGGTTCGATTCCCGGCCGATGCATTTTTTTTAAACAATTTTTAAAACTCATTTATATTATATCTTCTATATATATAAAAATGAATGTTTGTATGTTTGTTTGTTGGTTTGTATGTCCGGTATACAAATTCGCAGTAGTTCACTAATTCAAACCAAAATTTCCATACATAGGTAAAAAAAATACGAGGAAAACGATAGGCTATTTTAAATTATATATAAATTAAATATTAAAACTATATATTCAAATTATTCTACTTAGCTCACGAACAGCGCCCTCTATTAAGGTTATAAATACGTTTAAAATCGAAATCTTCTCAAAATTTTATTAATAATAGTGTGTTCGCTTAAAAATTAGAATACTTGATCTAAATCGAAATATTTATAGACGCTCGCTCGATTTGAAGATTTATATCGTAACTAATCTGACTGTAAAGTTTGGAGCGGAACGTTTCACAAGAGTGACATCCACGGCGCCAATTTATAATTGTAACGAATAGTGTTTGAATAAAACATTTAATCGGGTAAACCCGGGCGTTGCCCGGGTCATTCGTCTAGTATATATATATATATGAGAAAACAAAAGAAAAAAAGCGAAACTCGTTCGTGGATGGCTTTCATGATTTATCAAGAAAATGGGTTGGCCAAATATTAGGGAACAGTTCAAATCAATGTTTAGTTGATATCTGTTCCATTAGATGGCGCTTTACCATCAAAAAAGGGGGTTGTGCTCCTGGTCAGGATATGCCTTCTTTATTTTAAAAATATATATGTGTGAAAAAATAATAGAAAAATAATAAAAAGGTCAGGTGTTGATATATATATGGCGACTACACTTTGCTTCAGCGAGCCGAACTAGGACGGCCTCGGCAACCGCGGGCGTCAACCTGACTACGCATGCGCGCGGGACGTCATCAGAGATTCTGGCCACTGACGCGGTAAACATCTAGGCTAACTCCGGCGGCCGTTACTTCAACCGTTGCTTCTTTTCTATTTTTATATTTCTGGCTTTAAATAAATTAATTTTAATTATAATTTTATCAGCAGCCTTTCCACAAGCCACACCAACACATCACGCAACAACCCTACAAATTGGTGAGCCGGACGTGATGCAAAAGTTATTTTAATCACACTTCTATATTTTATTATTATTATTATTTCATCCACGAAACTTTCAACAGCCCCAGAATGCAAGACGCATCTACGGAACATCCGGAAGGGCCAACATCCACAGCACCCTCCCAAGTATCAAGATTGGCTTTCCGTGCACCACCATTCTGGCCCAACGACGTTGAACTGTGGATAAGCCAGCTAGAAGCCGCTTTCGGTCTAGCCGGGATCTCCCGCGGCGAAACTAAATTCCAAGCAACGGTAACGAGCCTAGACCAGCCAACCCTTACTTACGTCGCGGACATCGTAACGGCCCCCCCCACCCTCTGGTAAATACGATGCGCTGAAAGCATGCCTTCAACGACTCGGTCAATCAAAACAAACTAAAATCTTACAGGTTCTGGATGGGCGTCCCATGGGAGATCAGAAGCCATAAACAGTCCTAGCCGCGATGCAACATCAGGCAGGAAGAAATTTCTCCGATACAGTACTGAAAATGCTGTGGACTCGACGCCTACCTCAGGACATAAGGGCCGCTCTCGCAGCATCCTCTGAAACAAGTTTGAGTAAGCTGGCGGAAATGGCAGACAACATACACGAAGCCATACTGCCAACGGTCTCAGCAGTGGACCAACCAAGCACAGGTCATAGCGCGGAAGCCCACCAACAGCTGATGACGCAAATCCAAGACCTGCATACGCAAATCGAAGCTTTGAAATCATCCATGGACACCACACACAATCGCTATCCGAACGCTAGGTACCCGACCCACAACAAAAAAGGAAACGCAGGAACTTGCTGGTACCATATGAAGTTTGGAGCGCAAGCTAGGAAGTGCCTTCAACCATGCAACTTCAAGGTCCAGGGAAACGAATACGCCCGCCGTCAGTAGGAGCCACTGACGGCGCAGGCCTTACTCGCCGGCTCTTCATTACGGACCGATGTTTTCCCAAGACCCGAACTTGGCAAGCCAATAAGATTGCATAGGATCGCTGGAAAGATCCTACTGGAGGGGGAGTAGTGTGGCGACTACACTTTGCTTCAGCGAGCCGAACTAGGACGGCCTCGGCAACCGCGGGCGTCAACCTGACTACGCATGCGCGCGGGACGTCATCAGAGACTCTGGCCACTGAGGCGGTAAACATCTAGGCTAACTCCGGCGGCCGTTATTTCAACCTTTGCTCTTTTCTATTTTTATATTTCTGGCTTTAAATAAATTAATTTTAATTATAATTTTATCAGCAGCCTTTCCACAAGCCACACCAACACATCACGCAACAACCCTACATATATATATATATATTGGATAATAAAAATGCATATATTGGATTTAATAAAAGATTTATTTTGCCAATATTTAGGCTGGCTGAACGCCAACCTTTATCGAGGCATTACATCTTTGTATACACAAACTCAGCGCCACAGTGTAACAATATCACAGTTGAAATCATTTAAAATATAAAGTAGGTGGGGGAATTTTGTACATGAAAAATAATCAAAAATTACAATCAGAATAAATTAAATATCTTTAAAATTTTAAAGGAAAAAAATGAGGCCTATCTTATATTTAAAAATATTTGTAAAAAGTACATAAAATATAACTCATTAATAATTCATTAAGAGATAAATGTAAAAATATATGCATCTATTAAAACATTTGAAATTATTTAAAATGATTTAAACAAAAACTAAGATTCTTTTTTTAAAGTTTAACAATAAAATGTGTGTATTTAAAAATTCATTTCAAAATTTTTTCGAGATCGATTCATCTATAAGTAAAAGTTTTTATAAAAATGCATTAAAATGGAAGTTAAAATAATTTAGGATAAATAAATGAGGAAAATATTTTTTTTAAAATGGAAACTGAAAATGTTTAATGTATTGCATGTAATATTTTATTTTATTTTATTTGACATATCGGACGCGATATCCCAGCTCGGGATACTTGCGCCTAAATACATTTTAGTAGATTATATACAATTCATTTTATACAATTTAATAACCGGACTTAAAACATAATTAAAACTCAAACGATGGCACTCTAAAACAGAAGAGAAAATCCAAAATGGATTATTTTATCAACCTATATACAACTCAATAACCGACTAAAAACACAATTAAAACTGAAACGATGGTTTTCTCAAACAGAAGAGAAAATCCAAAATAAATTATTTTAGCAACCTATATACAATTCAGTATATACAACACAATAACCGGTTAAAAACACAATTAAAACTGAAACTATGGTTTTCCTAAACAGAAGAGAAAATCCAAAATGAACTTACAAAAATTATTGAATTTTACATAAGTGTCTTTGTTATATACAAATTCGCAAACCTCTTCGATGGGATAAAAATGATTACTTCTGTAGCTGTGGAATATCGGACATTCCATCAATAAATGCATTGAGTCTTGGTTTTCTTTTCCACAGAAACAGCTAGGATCATCCGTTGCCCCGATTTTCGACAGAAATTCTCCAAAATTACCATGACCCGTGACGAACTGTGAGTTATAAAAATTCGGACGAAAATAAAAAGGAATTCCAAATGGGAAAAATTTTCTGAATGTTTCATTAGTGTTAGCTATTGTTTCAGCCATTATTGATTCTATGTAGTTATGAATTATAGTCGGGGCATGCGGTCTGAATACATTAATTTCTTCTTTTGATAAATTGGCCAAATCGTATTTTATTATCAACGATTCTATTTGATCTGTGAGAATAGGTATTTTTGCCAAACTATGAATACAATTTGATGAGGTCGTTTTATAGGCTCTCACTACCCAAAGAAGAATCTGATATTGCTGAGAGTTCAATCTTTGCTTACTTCTTTTATTAATAAATTTATACCATATTTCAGATCCATAGGTTAGTATTGGCCTGAAAAGAGTTTTATATAAAATTAATCTTTTTTTAGCATCCAATCCCCACATCTTCCCACAGAGCGAAAACAAAAGATTTTTCATACGGTTGATTTTACAAAGAATATCATTAATGTGGGGTGTGAAGTTAATTTTTGACTTAATTCTGTGATTAGAAAATTTTATACCTAAAATTTTTACCTCTTCCACTGGTTTTATTATGAAATTTGGAGTTCCCATTGGAATATTTTGTTTGCCGTGCATATGTATTAAGCCGGTTTTCTCCGGGCTTAGCTTTAGCTTATTTCTTGTACACCATTGTATTACATAATTTAAAGTTCTTTCTGTTTCATTTTTTAACCCTTCTATGGTCTTGTGCCAGCAAACAATCGAAACATCATCCGCATAACAGATTATTTCAGAATTTGGGGATGCGAAGTTGATCAACAAATCATTCAGGACTATATTCCACAATAAAGGTGATAATGGTCCGCCTTGAGGACATCCCTTTGATAAATATTTGGAAATTGTTGTATTCGAGAAGGTGAGACTTGTTTTTCTTCTCCGATTTAAAAATGATTGGATAATTTTTATAAGAACTGCTGGGACGTGGTCTTCGTCCATTCTTTTTATTAAGGCAGGCCACCACGCATTATCAAATGCACCACTTATATCAATGGCAATCAATGCAACCAATTCGTTTTGTTTGTGTTTCAGTATGGTCTCGGTTATTTTGTCCAATGCCGTTATTGTAGATTTTCTTTTCGTAAATCCATGTTGTCTATGGCTCAGTAAGTTATTATGATTATAATAATTGAGTATTTTATTTTTAATGATCGTTTCAAATATTTTTGAGAAATTTGATGTTAGTGAAATTGGGCGATAGCTATTAATTGCTTCGTAGTCAGCTTTTTGCGGTTTCGTAATAATTTTTAATACCGAATGTTTCCAGCTTTCAGGATAGTAACCCAGCACCAGATACTCATTAAAGAGTTTGACTAAACTGGGTAGGATTGATAATAATGAGTGCTTAATCATATAATTACTCACGTTATCTGGACCAGGAGCCTTTCTGATATTAAGATTCGAGCACAAATCCTTTATTTCCTTTTCAGTAATGAAAATGATTTCCCTGTTGGTAAAACTTGGGATGTGATTTCTAATTAAAGTGTGTTCTTCATTGTCCAACCGCACATCATCATCAGGAAAAAATGCTGTTAGCATTTCCTTCATCTTTTGCTCTCTCATGCATTCTGCAGTTTTATTCAGTAATGGTATGCCCACTTGAATATCGGCCGATCTTAACCGTTTAAAAATCCTGTATGCATTCCCGAAAGCATTCGTAGACTCATTTTCTTCAATAAATATTTTCCACGACGTCTTTTTTGCTCTATTGATGGCTCTTAAGTATTTATTTCTTGCCGCTCTGTAAATACTCGGATTCAGGTTACCCCCTCTATAATACAAATTCCTGAGATAATGTAAATGTTCTTTTAATTGTTGAAGCTCTTTATTCCACCAATTTTTGGAAGTAGTCGTGTTTATAGAGGTGTGATGCTTGACGTCGAGAGAAGAGTATGCAGCTTCGATTACTAAATTTGTCAATTTGTTTACCACATTATCAATATCTTCACAATTGACAATGTGCTTAGAAGCTGAATTTAAATCCAGTAAATCCGAAGGCGAAATACTCTCAGCAAATTTGGTCCAATTCGCCGATTTTTCTCTGAATTTCCATGTCGATGTCTGTCTATTATTGTTTGCCAAGTTTATCATATTGAAGATATCAAAAAGTATTGCCAAATGGTCTGAGGTAACAGAAAGTGCTGAGGTTCTCCAGTTATGTATAAGACCAATGGAATGTTTATTAGAAATTGTCAAGTCGATTATGCTAGCATTTCTGCAAGTTGGGATTTTAAGATTATGAACAAATAGATTCTGCTCCTCGATAATAGACTTTAGAATGTATCCGTTTTTATTTGTCGTTGAATCGAACCAGAGTGGATGTCTTGAATTGAAATCTCCACAAAGGATAATTGGGAGTTGACCAAAGGCCTCAAGTATTTCTGAGATGAATTGGATATGAAATGCAGCCATTGAGTTTGGGTGTATATAGATATTGGCAATAACTATTCTTTTCCCGTTGAAATAGAGAGAGATCGCTGTACAGAAGGAATTTGTAAACCTGTTAATTTTCTCATATATTATGTTGCGGTTCAAAATAATAGTAGCAGTATAAATTTGCCTATCTGTGCTAGAATATACTATTCGTGAATTCTTGCCAAATTTCACTGTATCATTGCACATGTATGGTTCTTGTAGAAATATGATGTCAGGAAGATCGTCTGCGATTGTCACACCTAACTCACTAGTTGCCATCATACTTTTCCTTGCATTAAATTGTATACATCTGATATTGTAATCATTCATCTGAATGGTATTGAGTTCTTTGTATTACTATTTCCATCTGGGTTTTGTACAGGGGACATTCGCTGGAGTTCGCCTTGTGATCAAGAGACCTTCCATTCTTGTACCTCGGGTGTTTAGCGCAGTTGAAACATTTTTGTTTACGCGAACACTCATGATTTCTCGCCGCGCCGCATATTAGGCAAATCTTTTCATGGGAGCATTCGCTGATTTTATGTCTTGGATTAAACTCAAAACATTTCTGGCACTGCCTAACTAATACTTTGTCGTGTATATGGCATCTCTCACAGTCGGTATAGATAAAATTACCCTTCTTCCTTAAGGTTTGATACACTCGTGGAGAAACTCGCAGCACTACATTGTGGTGAGAGGTATTGGATTTCATGGGGAATAGCACTCGGATTTCATTCTCTAGTCCACTCAAATCAGGATTCATGGTACATATGATTGGTATTAAATTATTAACTTCCGTTAATTTACTGACATTTTTTATAATAATTGTTGGGTCTCTAGGTTGCGGGGTAAAAATTTTACTATTTGCTTTCAATTCCGCCGCCATGCTCAGTTCCTTTAACAAGTGTTTAGCCTCTTCGTCGCTAGGAGTTTTTATTACTACTGCATTTTTGGTGTTAATAATTTTATTAATTCGTATCCCACTACCGTTTTCTCGTAACTTTTTTATATTAGTTGAAATTGCCTGAGCTATGTTGTTAATAGGCTCATTATTTAGAGGAACTGCGAGCAGTGTAGCTTCAGTGTTTAAAGTCCGTTGTCTTTCCTCAATAAATTTCTGTGTATGATCTCTCTGTGTAACTTGGGCATAAGATAATCCTTTCGAGGAGATCACGCTTCGAATATCACCGAGCTTCTCTTCCACTATGTTGCCGACGGTTTCCTTCATCTGTGCCAAAAGGTTCTCGTTATCCGATTCAACCATAGAAGAAATTCCATCTTTCGTTTGTTTTAACATAGTCGAAAGATATGATAAATCATTTTTAGTCAAATTTTTTGGATTTTGTTGAAATTTATTCTCAAAGTATGCAAAAATTTCATCCAATTTCAAATTTAGTAACCTAACCATAGAATTCATATTTAATCAAAAGAGAAACAATTCGAACTATATAAAAAAAGCAAGGTAAAATTAAATAGCAAAACAATAAACCGATTTAAAACATTTCAACATAAGCATTTAGAAAATAAATTAAGAAATTTAGGCAGTGTTTACCGAAACTTGCGGATTATATGTATAATATATCAATACTTTTGTGTTTTGAAGCGATAAATGTAAAAATTTAAACAAATGGTGTGTATGATTTACAGGTTATTACTAATGTGTGGCAAAAGAATTTAAGAAATCGCGGGTATTACAATATTTAAAAATTCATTAAAGCAAAAAAAAAAATTAAATAAAAACAATGTCAAGTAATTAAAACGGCACCTCTCCCTTTAAAGTAGTACAATATAAGTCAATTTAAAAAAAATAACAAATTGAAATTTAAAAAAAAATAAGAATATCTAAATGGTGTGTAAATGTCTGGTAAATCAGTTTCCATTTTTAAAAAAATATTTTCCTCATTTATTTATCCTAAATTATTTTAACTTCCATTTTAATGCATTTTTATAAAAACTTTTACTTATAGATGATTCGATCTCGAAAAAATTTTGAAATGAATTTTTAAATACACACATTTTATTGTTAAACTTAAAAAATATATATTCTTAGTTTTTGTTTAAATCATTTTAAATAATTTCAAATGTTTTAATAGATGCATATATTTTTACATTTATCTCTTAATGAATTATTAATGAATTATATTTTATGTACTTTTTACAAATATTTTAAAATATAAGATAGGCCTCATTTTTTTCCTTTAATATTTTAAAGATATTTAATTTATTCTGATTGTAATTTTTGATTATTTTTTCATGCACAAAATTCCCCCACCTACTTTATATTTTAAATGATTTCAACTGTGATATTGTAACACTATGTGGCGCTGAGTTTGTGTATACAAAGATGTAATGCCTCGATAAAGGTTGGCGTTCAGCCAGCCGAAATATTGGCAAAATACATCTTTTATTAAATCCAATATATGCCTTTTTATTATCTAATGAATTAAATATGGATTGCTCTATTTTCAAAACAATATATATATACATTTTTAATTAAAACTATATGTCTTAAAGAGTATTTTTGTGCTTTAGACAATTGCCTAATTTTTAAAGAAGTTGCAGAATGA
Organism: Cordylochernes scorpioides; assembly: GCA_030710605.1. NCBI lineage: Eukaryota > Metazoa > Arthropoda > Arachnida > Pseudoscorpiones > Chernetidae > Cordylochernes > Cordylochernes scorpioides. Next base: position 155,954,617 of record CP092863.1, read on the forward strand.
AAGTTCTATGATTTCCTATAAGAACATTGAATAATAAGGTATACTGAATATTGAAGAAAGTATGAATAAATATTTATAAAATTTATAATACAATATAATGCGGCTTATGATTGTAGAACGACGTTTGGCAATTTTCACCGCAAATGTTTCCTTTGAACAAAAATTCGTAATATATTTTAAGGGGAAATAACGACTATTTCTAACCTTAGGGATGAAGTATGAAAGGATGAATTGTGAAGAGTAATGGATGAACGGAATTTATCAAATTGATGATTTTATTTAAGCAGATATTTCTTTATTGCTTCAAGTTTTTGTTTTTGATTTGATTCCTCCTCAAATCTGTTGGGAGAATCTTAATAATCACTCTCTATTTATACTTAAAACTTCTTTATTAAAAGTATGAAAAACAATGAAGTTAAATTACTATGATAAATTTGAAGAAACTCTAAGAAAACTCATACGTCTCCACACAGATTCTCAACCACACTCATACAAAGAAAATACCTATATATATACATACACAATCAACACCACAGAATAAAATAGTCCACAGATTAATCAAATCATAGAATGAAAATGAATATTTGAAATTATAAATATCAACAAATCTCCCCTTCAAATCATCAATTTTCATTCCTCAAAAAGTAACTCCACCACTTAGGCAGTTCTTAATCTTGACAGCATCCACACTCTTGGTAAGATGGTCCGCTTTCATTTCTTCGGATGGGACATGCAAAACTTCAATTTCTTCATCTTCCACAATTTGTCTTATGAAGTGACACTTTCTATTCAAGTACTTCGTACTTGCTTTCATATTTTTTGACTTAATCATTGAAATAGCATTCTGGCTGTCACAATAAACAGTAATTCGATCTTTCAAATCAATTTTCATTTCTCCAATGATGTTACGTGTCCAAATCAATTCTTTAATTCCTTCAGATAAGGCTTCTAATTCACTCTCTGCAGTTGACAAGGCAACATTTCTTTGTTTATTACTTTTCCAATTAAGTAAGTTGTTTCCCATTTCTATAACAAAACCAGAATACGATCTCGCATCAGCTGTTCTGTCCCAACTCGCATCAGTATAAGTCACAATACTTGAATCTCCCCTAGAATAAATCAATTCATAATTCATAGTTCCCTTCAAATATCTTAATATCCTCTTCAATCCATTCATGTGAACCTCTCTAGGATCTTTATTAAATCTACTCATATTGCTTATAGCATAACAAATGTCCGGTCTTGTTCTAGTTGTTATGTAAATCAATTTTCCAACAATTTCTTGATAGTAATTTTGATCAATCGATTTACTATTTTCAAATAAATCATAATTTGTAGAAATGCATAACGGAGTTTTTGAAGGATTGCAATCACGCAAATTATAGGTTCCCAATATTTCTTCAATATATTTCTTTTGATTTATAAAAATACTATCATCCCTATATTCAAATTCCATTCCAAGAAAGTTTTTTGCAGCTCCTAAATCCGTGATATCTATCTGTCTTTTTATCTTTTTCCAAATATTTTCCTCAAAATCGTCACCAGATCCTACACTTAGTATGTCATCCACATGAATTCCCAGATATAAGAAATGATCTCTAAAATTGCAATAATATAAACATGGATCATTCGCAGATTGTTTCATTCCTGCATTGGTTAATAATTCATCTAATTTCTTATTCCACATTCTACTTGCTTGTTTAAGGCCATAAATACTTTTCATTAGATAACAAATCTTATTGCTTCCCTTTTCAAATCCAGGAGGTTGAAGCATAAAGATCTCCTCCTCTAAATCACCATATAAAAAGGCTGTTTGAACATCCTTTTGCTGAGGAATAACTTTTTTCATTGCAGCTATTTTTATTAGAATTATTATGGTCTCAGGTCTTATTGTTGGAGAATAAATTTCGTGGTAATCACTACCCAGTATTTGATCATATCCTGTAGCTACTAGCCTCGCTTTGAAGTTTTTAATTGATCCATCACTATTTTTCTTAATTGAAAAAATCCACCTACTTTTGATCAATTTTTTATCTTTAGGCCTATCTATCAATCTCCAAACTTTTAACTTATTAATCCTTTGCATCTCATCTTCCATGGCTTTAATCCATTGTTTTCTATCATCAGAATTCAGTGCTTCTTGGTAATCCCTCGGACATTTAATTTCAAAAGTTCTATCAGAAACATTTCCTTATTCTTTATTAGTCTTAATCTTTCAGATCTCCTCACACCCTTTTTTATAAGTTCTTCTTCCTCTGTTTCTCTCAAACGAAGATCTCGTTCTTCTCTCTTTTCTCTCGTCATTCCTGGTTCTGGTCCTCTTCTACGTGGAGTAATTATTTCATCAGGAGGTATTTCATCTATTTCACTCAAATCTATATCATTATCATCTTGAGGAATATGCTCATCATCAATGTTAAAGTTTTCTGCTTGGTCTTCTCTATTACCACCAGAGTCTTCATTCCTGTGAGAAATCAAATTTTGGTCTTCTCTACAAAAAAGAAAAGTTCATTTTCATCAAGATTTCTACCTCTATTATTCATTAAATAATATCCTAACTTAGCTTCATTAAATTTAACGTCTGATACTTCATGAATTTCATCCATTTCTGGTAAATATATTCTATAGCCTTTTCTTATCATACTATAGCCCATCATGATCCCTTTATGAGCTTTTGGTTCCATCTTCTTTCTCTTTTCTTTTCTAATATGAACATAAGCTTCGCTTCCGAACCTTTTTAAGTAAACAATGTTTGGTTTCCATCCTTTGTATATCTCGAAAGGAGTTGTATTCATTTCTTTGATTTTAATTCTATTATTTATATGAACAGCCACCTTAACACTTTCGCTCCAAAATTTTAAAGGTAATTTAGAATCAATTAGCATGGTTCTAGCTGACTCAACTATGGTTCTATTGAATCTTTCGGCTTTTCCATTGCTTTCAGGAGTATAAGCTGTAGTAAATTCTTGCTTGATGCCCTTACTAGATAACCATCGCCTCAAATAGTTTGAAATATACTCTCCACCATTATCATTTCGAATTCTCTTTAATTTCTTTCCAGTCTGTCTTTCCTCTTGGATAATCAAGTTTATTATGGAATCTGCTGTTTGAGATTTATTAGTAATTGGTATAACGAAAGTAAAATTACTATAGTCATCAACAATCGTAATGAAATATTTATATCCAAAAGAATCATTTAAAGGTCCAACTATGTCGGTATGCCATAGATCCAAAATATCTTCAGATTGATTATATTGAATACTTTTGTAAGATTTTCTATGAATTTTTCCTAATGTACAAGATTCGCAATTCGCTTTGTTATTATGTAAATTTTTCAATCCTAATACAGTTGAATTATCATACATTTCTTTTAATTTCTGAAAATTTACATGAGCAAGTCTTTGATGCCATAGCATATCATCTACTTCTGCTTTTCTAGCTATTTCTATATTTAGGATTCCTTCTACTTCAAATTTATCACCATTTCTCCTTGCCTCATATAAAATCTCACCATCTTTACCTATTACCTCAGCTTTATATTTACTAAATAATACATTTAAATCATGATCCACAATTTTTTCAACCGACAATAAACCCTCTCTCAAATCAGGCACATGCAAAACATTTTCAAATTTAATGAATCCCTCATCTACATTCGACTTCATTCTTATAGCTCCAATTCCCGATGATTTCATCACTGCACCCTTCTCAGCTGTTGCTATAATTCTCTCCTCCTCTTCATATTCTATAAATAATTCTTTCTCACTGACCATATGGCTAGAGGCTCCAGAATCCATTGTCCATCTAATTTTTTCATCCCCTTGATCTTCCTCTTCGTGATTAACTTCACTTGTCTCCATCACATGATTTGTAGACTCTCTATAATTTCTCCTGTTTACTCCTCTCCTAGGCCCATTATATTTATGCTCTGCATTCTCTTCACTTTTATTCTTTCTACATATTTCCGATTTATGACCAAATCCTCCACATTTAAAACATTTGATCTTGCCTCTGCACTCTCTAGAAATGTGTCCTATCTTTCCACAGTTGAAACATTTGACAGCAAAATTTCGTCTTCCCGTTCGGCCCTCTCTAGCTTTAGATGCTATTTCTGTTTGCCGTTTTTCTTCTTTTCTAAGTTTTAATTTTTCTTCTGTTTCCCTCAGGATTTGTCTTATAGTGTTCATATTATTTTGCCTGTCTGATTTTATAATTTTTATGTCAAAATCAAATTCAACTCTCAACCCTTCCAAAACGAAGCAAATTAACTCTCTATCTTTAATCTCATCTCCTGCTTGAATGCTTTTGCTCTTTATAATTATTGCTCTATTTAAGTAGTCATCCACCGTTTCATCTTCGTTCATTTTTAGTTTTGACAATTCTATTTTATTTTTCATCTGCAAGTCTTCATTTTTTGATGCCATTTCTTCTCCAATTATATTCCATAATTTCTTGGCACTTTTTTCGCTCGAGTATTTTAGCACTTGAGTGTCATTCATTGTTCTATTCATCAAATTTCTTGCAATGGCATTGTCGTCATCCCAGTCTTCCCAGATTTTCATTTTTTCATCAAATTTCTTGTCTGTTTCTATTGGCTTTTCAACTTCTTCTCCTTCTATAATTCTTCTCCATAATTTTAATTCCCGTAATTCACTTTCAATTCGATTTGCCCAGATCAAGTAGTTTTTGTCTGAAAGTTTTTCTATTGGAGATAAATTAAAATTTTGCATCTTTTCTTTTTTCTAAAAATTTTTCAATTAATCTTGATTTGCATAAATTTAAATTCAACCACTCTCTGCTACCAATTGTTGGGAGAATCTTAATAATCACTCTCTATTTATACTTAAAACTTCTTTATTAAAAGTATGAAAAACAATGAAGTTAAATTACTATGATAAATTTGAAGAAACTCTAAGAAAACTCATACGTCTCCACACAGATTCTCAACCACACTCATACAAAGAAAATACCTATATATATACATACACAATCAACACCACAGAATAAAATAGTCCACAGATTAATCAAATCATAGAATGAAAATGAATATTTGAAATTATAAATATCAACAAAATCTTCGCCTTTTATGATCTGTGTCAAGATTATTGCTGGAATTTTGGTAAAAGAGCATCGTGCAGATAAGACTTCTTGCGTGTATATCTTCATTGAGTGTATATACATATAGGGCATTTTGCATATCCAGCTATATATCTCATACAATATCACCATAACTGAATTCCAGTATGATTGCCGAGAATTGATCAAATGTAGAATTCTCGGTCCACTGAGTTGTCATATCTTCCAGCGTCCCAAAGAGATACAAACGACAATTTACATTTTGATGAGTTAGATTTTTCTTATATGTGTCGGTAATACGTTGACAATGATTAAACTCAAGTCCATATAGTCAATTTCTGATAATGTAGTAGCGTCTTGTTAACAGCTTATGTAGGTAGTTATTATAACAGTGATTTTGGGACATAGATGAGTAGCATCATTGCTTTATATGGTGCAGGAAATTCCAAGAAACATTCAGATGGCGTAGCGAGCGTTGATGCATTGAGGTGATAAGGCTCACAACGACTCCGTGCAAAGAGAAGTATGGAAAGCTGGCTTCATTCAGGTTGATTTCAAATATGTATAGGTGAACGTATTAATGGAGCGTATGTAGAGTTGGTGTAGATGTTATTTGTAGTAATGTGAGTATTGGTGGATTGTGTGTAGAGTTGGTGTGAATGCATGTGTATTGATGTAGACGGTGGTGTGTTGTTTGAAGAGTGATGTCGATATAGAAGTGAGGTTGGTAGATGGGAATATTGTAGGAATGTAGTTGAATAATTCTTTGATGATAAGGATTTGACAGCTAAAATTTCAACATATTCATCAGTGTCAATTTTGCGTGAGCTTCTGAATATAAATTCCCGATATCTTGAGTAGCATCAGAGATGTCTTAGGTCCAAAGTGTACGGACCGATGTAGTACGTGACAGCCTGTAGACGCTGGCAGGGGAGATACGGCTGGTAGAAGAAGCAAAGTCAACTTCTAGATTGCTGACGTTGTAGCATGATGGTAGCTGTGCTTATCTTAGATGTAGCCATTGAGCATTGTCGCTGTCCCTGATGTAGGGCCGGGTATGTTGTACAGGATTCCCCCAACTTGATCCTTGCCCGGCGAGAGATCAGCGGCTACTCTTGTAGATAGAGTCAGATAGATCAACCAGAATGACTGTCGGCATAGTTGCAGCTGTGCTTAGCTTTAATGGAGAAATGGCGCTGTGCCTAATGTAGGGCCGGGCTATTTTGTACAGGAACTCCCCATCTTGTTCCTCGCCCGGCGGGATATCAGCTGTTACTTTTGTTCATGAAGTCGGAAAACTTGATCATGTAGACGTCCCGTTCTGGTGGAAGGTGTGCTTAGCTTAAATGTAGCCAGTGAGTAGTGGCGCTGTCCCTGATGTAGGGCCGGGCATGTTTATACAGGATTCCCCCAACTTGATCCTCACCCGGCGGGAGATCAGCGGCTACTCTTGTTGATAGAACTAGATAGATCGAGCATGATAACGTCTCGGCTTAGTGGCAGCTGTGCTTAGCTCAGATGTAGCCATTGAGCATTGATGCTGTCGTTAATGTAGGGCCGGGCTTGTTTTGTACAGGAACTCCCCAGCATGTTCCTCGTCCGGGGGGGGGGGGGAAATCAGCAGGTACTCAAGTCAATAAAGCCGGATAACTCGATCGTGTAGACGTCCCAGTGTAGTGGCAGCTGTGCTTAGCTTCAATGTAGCCACCGAGCAGTATCACTGTCCCTGATATAGTACCAGGCCTGTTTTGTACAGGAACCCCCCAACTTGTTCCTCGTCTGGCGGGAATTCAGCGGATACTGCGCTAGGTCATTGTTGGGCTACCAGGAGGTAAAATATTGTTACGACGCTTCTCAGCCGTCGATGTTTGCGTTCAAGGTTTCTAAGAGAACAATGTGGATTCTTTAGGATACAGCTTAGTGCGGTATATTTATTATAAGAGCTTTAAAGAATAGATAAGTAACTATACAGTAGATGGACTTGCCTTCAATGCCGCCCCAGGTAGGTTTCTCCTCGTCCTCCACTTGTTAATCCACACAGTCCCGGAGCCCACTTCCTCCAGCCAACTTGCCGCGTCTGTCGTCACCGCCCTTCTCCCTGCTGCAGGTCCCGTTGTCACCATACAGACTTCTTCCCCCAGACTGCCATGTTTTCTCGGCACACACCAATCCCCGGCAGGCCGGCCGGCTTCCTTCCACCGCGGCACCAGCTGGACTGCCTGTCTGCCACCCCCTCCTCTGGAATTTGTCAATCCACACTTCCCTGAAGGAGCCCCCTGCATACCTCTTCTCTTGGCTTTCCCACGTCTTCTTTTATACTTCTTTGCTGCATCGCTTCACTGCCCCCTTCTCAATCCTTTTCGTCCCGAAAAGGCTGATTTCATCAGAGGCACTGATCGGCGGCCCTTTGATATCCCTGACGTCTCTGGCCACATAAGGGTCGTCAGCCTCCCGGAAGCGTAACGGCAGGGTTAACACCAACCCTTGTTTGCAGAACCACATCTCAACTCGCGCTTTCTTTCCACTCCTAACCAGTGCCGACGACATTGATTGGTCTCGCTGTCTAGCACAGGGCGGTGGTTCTCCACAAGATGGCGGCCATATTTCACTGCCTACGATGCTTCCATCTGATATTTTGAATTCTCCTTGTGAACACTCTGTAGCCGCAATGTACAAAGGGGTGTGATCGTTTGTATTGCGCTTTCGCCGCTTCCTTCCACGACGGGGCTGTAGATCGCCGATCTTTACAGTGGATTCGTCCACCTCATCCACGCTGTCCATTTCGTGGCCTCCCTTTTCTTCTTTAGGTTTCCCATTCTCTTACTCTAGAGGCTCTCTCTTTCCTAACCCTTCAAACCTGGGCTCCTTAGTGCCGACCACGCACAGGGCTGTGAATTTCTTAAACCTTCTGGAGGTGTCGGATCCCGTGGCAGTCTCAAGGTCGGTAGAACTTTTCCTAGGCGGTGGCTGCTTGATCTGCACCTTGTCGGGCGAAGGAACGAAGATGAATGGTACACATTCTTGGCACATCTCTTCAGCTTGCATTGCAGACGACGGCACTGACACATTGCGCGCGACTTCCGCGTCACAGACATTGTCGTCGGACTTCCACAGAGCGTCCAATGCTCTATCCCGTTCAGTCGGGTTGCCGGCTCCAACTTCAGGGTGCTTCGACCATCTAGCCTTGTCGCACTTCCACGGAGCACCCAGCTCCGTCCCGTCCAGTTGGATCGCCGCTGTAGTCCCTGACAGTCTGGCACTGTCGCTGAAGTCAGCCACGCCGTCACATTGCAGCTCGCCAAGATCGTTTTTGTTTCCGTGGAGTATTTTAGAAATAATCCCAGGGGTTGAATTTTCGCTCTGTATATCACCTTGAGGGCATTCTCCTTACGTCCGCTTGATTTTATACAAAACACTCGTGCCACAGCCGTTGTCGGAGGCGATCAGCTCGCCCTCCCCCGCTACACAACCAGTCTGGATCATTTCCTGCTGTCGACACTCTTCGGACTTCTGGATCACGGGAGAATCTTCTAGCGTAGATTCTGGCAGTTCACTTACAACGTCTCCTGACGTGATGATCTTTGTTGTGATGGTCATGTCGGGATCTTCATCACCTGGGATCGTCTTTTGTCCCCTCAGACATTGAATACGTGGGCAATTGGTTGCTGTGATTTTTTTTGAAAAGCCATCAGGATTTTCTGGCGGTAGTACATTGAACTTAACTTCGCAAGACATGGGTGTGGCAGAACGTTTGACATTCCGAATATGCTCGAGTCGGCTTAATCGAGTATCCAAGTTTTCTCCGAGCTCATCCACTTTCTGGCTTATCAGACTGAGCAATTTAGTGAATTTTTCAATTTCGAGGTCGGTTAGTTTTTCCATTTTTCTTTTTAAATTAGTGCAAAATAAAATCTTCAATTAAAATTAACTAAGCTGTACCCCACATCTGACACCAAATGTTACGACGCTTCTCAGCCGTCGATGTTTGCGTTCAAGGTTTCTAAGAGAACAATGTGGATTCTTTAGGATACAGCTTAGTGCGGTATATTTATTATAAGAGCTTTAAAGAGTAGATAAGTAACTATACAGTAGATGTACTTGCCTTCAATGCCGCCCCAGGTAGGTTTCTCCTCGTCCTCCACTTGTTAATCCACACAGTCCCGGAGCCCACTTCCTCCAGCCAACTTGCCGCGTCTGTCGTCACCGCCCTTCTCCCTGCTGCAGGTCCCGTTGTCACCAGACAGACTTCTTCCCCCAGACTGCCATGTTTTCTCGGCACACACCAATCCCCGGCAGGCCGGCCGGCTTCCTTCCACCGCGGCACCAGCTGGACTGCCTGTCTGCCACCCCCTCCTCTGGAATTTGTCAATCCACACTTCCCTGAAGGAGCCCCTGCATACCTCTTCTCTTGGCTTTCCCACGTCTTCTTTTCTACTTCTTTGCTGCATCGCTTCAATATCTTGAATCGACACCGCGGCGGCTCAGTTCTCTTCTATCTTCTATGAAATATTGAACTAATATCCAGACGAATATATAAAAATAATGAAAAAAAAACCTCCAGCCAAAATTGTAATAGGAAATCGTTAGTTTTCATGGGGTGGAAAAGGAATATTTGGCTTAGGGACGTAATATACTATGGAAAGAAGAGGGATATTTGGATTAGGGACGTACGATACTATGAAAAGAAGAAGGATATTTGGCTTAGGGATGTAAGATACTATGGGGAGAGGAGAGATATTTGGCTTAGGGACGTAAGATACTATGGGGAGAGGAGAGATATTTGACTTAGTGACGTAAGCTACTATAAGGAGAAGAGGGATATTTGGCTTAGGGACGTAATATACTATGGAAAGAAGAGGTAATTTGGATTAGGGACGTACGATACTATGGAAAGAAGAGGGATATTTGGCTTAGGGACGTAAGATACTATGGGGAGAAAGGGGATATTTGGCTTATAGTGGCTGCCGTGCACAAAGAGGGATGAAACGCATATATTTGGAAGGCTTGGCTAATGTATAAAATTACGCTCTTATTTTATAACTTATTATTTTCAAATAAATCATCGAAAGCATCTATAGGGTTAAATTAATTAAAGTTATATCAGTACTATTTTTCAATAGAGTTCATTTCTCTTTTCATTTTAAGGAACACATAGATATCAAGAAATTACCAAAATTATAGTGGGAATAATTGAAATCTATTCAATGCTGCATTCAACGCAAAATTTATAAAATATACCAATATTAGGAAATAAAGTAAGATGAGGAACCACATCCAATGATATTTAGAATTATCGTGTAATTACAATCATAATATAACAATTTGGAGCATGCAGGATGTTCTATGATGCCTTACATGTATTTTTTATAATAACACATTTACAATATTGATGAATATAGGTGCATATACGTGATCATGAGAAACATGCTTTGTACAGATGTTCTTTTTTTGCTTTCAGAGAGGTGCATATTTGAGCCAAGACAAATTGAGATAAATAACAAATGCATTGTCGATTTATTTATACATAGGAACATAGTGGAGTTGAATTCCTCAATGTCTAATATAAGGTAGGTTAACATTTGCAAAGATTGTTTTACAGTTCCAGAAGTCCGTTCCATTCTACATCCATTCCATTCCATCTTAAAAAAATATCAGATGTTTCGATCAAAAGTCGAGCATTGATAGTAATGTTGTTTTAGTGTCTTTTTCTTCAATGTTTCCAGCCGGTACCTATTTTTTTTCTGGTTGGTAAAGATTTGGATATTTGAGATTTGATTCATTCAATGCGTGGCGAAGATAAAGTAGGCAATCATCGAGCTTCACTAATTAGAGTCAATTAAGAGAATCAGAGGCTGGATCCAAGATATTATTGTTTTATCAACAATATCATTAGATTCAGATGAAAAAGAAAAAAAGAGTCAAAAAGGTAAGCGTAGTATCAGAAAACAAAACCTAAACCAAGGTACAGTCGGTGTGGCGCCAGGTACGTGATGTCTGGTAAGAAAGGGGTCGCTGCTCGGCAACAGTTGATGTGCGAAGTTACTCTCCAACAAGTAGCTTTTGTCAAGAGCTGCTGCAGGACGATATATTACATATGTTGATTATAGTAATGATAGTCCTTCATGTTGATGTGCAGGATTTTCTAAAGAGCACAGATGGATTTCACGGATGATAGTGCAATGATACGTGAATTGATGATATTCCGAAATAGGAGGAGAAAACAAAGTAAGATTCATTCGAATAACGTTATTTAACAACCAATCGAGTTTAGCAATGTGCATGTTGATGAGGCGTATGTAGAGTATGTGTAGATGTTTTCATGTGTAGATAAAGTTAGTGGAATGTTTGCAGAGTCGATGTCGGTTGTAGATGTAGATTGATTGAGTTGATTAATATTGCTTCTCAGATCATTTAGGTAGATATCCATTAGTTTCCATCCTATGTAAGCTTGTAAACATCAAATTCCCGATTCTTGTATTACCATCATATAGGTTTAAGGATCCAGAATGTAAAGACCACGTGTAGGATGCGACAGTCTGATGACAGCTCAGGAGTAGGTACGTTGTCCTTGATGAAGGACCAGGCCTGTTGTGTATAGGAACCCCCAACATGTTCCTCGCCCAGTGGGAATCAACGACTAACCTGGTCGAAAGAAAAGAAAAATTCGACCATGATTGCGTCTCGGTTTTGTGGTAGCTGTGCTTAGCTTAGGTGTGGCCATGAAGAAATGAAGCCGTCTCTGATATAGGGCAGGGCCTGTTGTATAGGAACCCCCAGCACGTTCCTCACCCGGCGGAGATCAGCTGTGACTCTGTCTGTTGAAGCCGATAGATCGAGCATGATGACATCCCGGTCCTGTGGCAGCTGTGCTTAGCTTATATGTTGCCAGTGAGTAGTGGTGCTGTCCTTGATGTAGGGCCGGGCTTGTTTGTACAGGATTCCCCCAACTTGATCCTTGCCCGGCAGAAAATCAGCGGTTACTCTTGTTCACGAAGCCGGAAAACTTGATCATGTAGACGTCCCGTTCTTGTGGTAGCTGTGCTTAGCTTAAATGTAGCCAGTGAGTAGTGGCGCTGTCCCTGATGTAGGGCCGGGCTTGTTTGTACAGGATTCCCCCAACTTGATCCTTGCCCGGCATGAGATCAGCGGTTACTCTTGTTGATAGAGCCGTATAGATCAACCAGGATGACGTCTCGGCATAGTGGCAGCTGTGCTTAGCTCAGATGTAGCCTTTGAGCATTAAAACTGTCGTTAATGTAGGGCCGGGCCTGTTTTGTACAGGAACCCCCCAAATTGTTCCTCGCCCGGCGGGAATTCAGCGTTACTGCGATAGTTCATTGTTGGGTTACCAGGACATCAGAAATTCCAGAAAATTCCTCCCTACATAGTTTTTTAATATTCTAGGAATAAACTATTGTACATGTCAATATGAGAGTATAGAAAATCTATTATCAAAGCTATAAATAATACCTATGAGAGAAAGAAAAGTTTTGAAAACTTTATTCCATAAATATTGAACGTTAAGCTCATATTACGCTAAAGTATTTTATGAGGTAGAAACTCCGTCAAAAGCCCCCTTTCATAAGTTGCCATCTGTTTGAAGAATAAAATTTTCTGAATTGTAAATTATGATGCATTAGCGCGTCATCTGTTATCAAAATACGAAACTATTATAAACGCGTATGATTCTTTTTAAAAATAAACAATTTCTACTGTTCTTACTACAATGGAAAAAATTAAGGAGAAGGCCTGGCTCACAGTGGTGAACCCTCCCAGCGGTTTCGCCAGTTTAATCTAGGTTTAATCTTCAAAGAGTCTAGCATCGGTATCACAATAAAAGGAAGTTCGATAAATGCAATATAACAGCGGTATGGTCGATTAAACTGGCGAAACCTCTGGGAGGGTTCACCAATGATGAGCCAGGCCCTCCCATTAATTTTTCCATTGCAGTAAGGACAGTAGAAATTGTTTATTTTTTAAAACAATCATACGCGTCTGTAACAGTTTCGAATTTTAATTGTAAATTATGTTCAAAATTCATATTTTGAGTCATTATTTCTATTATCCATAGAGCGATTTATTTTTAGGTAAATAACATTGATTCCTAATTTTTGAAAATTCATTTAATCTTGGAATTGAGAGTATTGCGATCCGAGACTCATATTTATATTATCGTTTTTCTTATATTTTAATCAACCACTCCATTTTTATCATTCTGTTCAATATTTTATTTACATATCCACTCCTGTGTGTGAGAGAATATGCAAATAAAATATTGAACAGAATGGTAAAAATGGAGTGATCTTAATAAAGCTGTATGTATGTCTATGTACTTAGACTGTATGTAGAATCAGGCCTGTTTGTATGTTCCGGTAGATGCTACGGAATATTCCGAAGAGCTCAGAGATCTTGAAAAGATGAATGGCGATGATATGGCTGAAAGTTAAAACAGACATTCAATACTTCTGCATTCAATACATTCTAAAATTGATCCATCATGAGAATGATGTATTTTCCGAAGGTTTCTAAATAATATATAAAGTTTTGTACATGAGTGTATAATTAACTCTATTATTATGATTATAATTAACAAATTATCTTTAAAGAAACATCATCTGATATATGCAAACAAAATTAAATATACAAATAGACAAAAGAATTGCTATAAAGTATGAAATAAAAATAAACGATAGCAATACGTTTCTTTATACGTGAAAATTTTTATACGTGAAAATTTAATGCAAGCTTTCGGATCTTATCGATCCTTCCACAGGCCAAGCTATAAGCTGAGAGAAAGAAAGAGTATATATAGATGTACAATATTATTTACATACACCTAACGAAGATAGAAAATATATAAAAATAAAAATAAATATAAATATAAACACATTTACATAAAATAATATATAAATTTCGCCAGACTGCAGGACATCTACATGTTCGAAAATTAAGACGCAAGTAAAATTCTATCTACATACGAACAAAACATGGTGTATGGGGCTATGGGTGTGAAGGTCAAACTGGGGAAGATGAGGAAGGATCTGGTGAAAAGGAAGGGCTGGGCTGTTTTTTCCTGAATGAGTGGTACTGAGATGGTAGTTCTATACGCCTGTTGATACTGTTTAAATCATGAGAGACGAAGGATTCTATTAATAATCTTTGATATTTGGATTTGATGTTGTGGTAATGACAGGTTGGGTCGGAAAGGTTGAGGGCATGGCCAGTTTTTGAGGTGTGCTGAAAGATCAAAGATTTGGGATCTTTGTTTATTAAATTTCTGTTGTGCTCAGAAATTCTGTTATAAATGAAGCGGCCAGTCTCACCCACATATTTTGCGTTGCAATCTTGGCAACCTTTGGAGTAAATGGCATATGGTTGCTGGTCGGGACGTTTCTTAATATTGGATCTGGTGATGGGGTTCCGGAGTATTTGGCCTATTGAGAGGTGGTTGGTGAAAAAGGTTCTTAAACCAAATTTTTTGAGGGAGTGGGCTATTGATTGATTTTCAAAGGAATAAGGTATAATGCAGGTGTTACGGTTTACTGCGGGCTGGGTGTGTTTAGAAGGGTTAAAACTATGTCTAAGTATAAAGGGAAGTGGATAGCCTCTTGATGTTAGATTACTGATGATGGTTGTCTTTTCTATTTTTTTTAAAGGCTGGGGTGGAGCAGTGTGTATGTATTCTTTTCGTGAGTGTTCTGACGACTGTGAGTTTGTGGCCTATTGGGTTATATGAATCAAAAAGGAGATAGGATGGTTTTATGGATTTTTTGTAATAAACTGTTGTGTGGTATGATTCATCAGTTTTGATAAAAAGAATGTCCAAATATGGCAGAACTTTGTGGGACTCATGTTCTATTGTAAAAGTGAGACGTGTATGGTAAGAGTTTAGGGTTTCCAACACCAATAGGACGTCATCCTTGTGACATATGCAAAAAATGTCGTCCAGGTACCTTTTCCAAACTTCTATTCGGAGATGTTTCTGTTCCAAAATCCTGCTGTCAATGGCACTCATGACGAGCTCTGCCGCAATGTTGGATAAAGGGCTGCCCATAGGAGATCCACAGATTTGTTTAAAAAGCTGATCTTCGAAGCTGAAGTTAGATGTTGCCAAGCATGATTCAAACATTAAAATGATTCCTTCTATTTCAGGGTTCGGGATGCTGTGCGAAGAAAGCAATGAACGGAGGTTTTCTATAATTAGGTTGTGTGGAAGAGAGAGAAACAAGGAGGTGACGTCGTAAGAGCACATTATGAAATCTTGTTGTGGTTTCAATGCTCTTATTTCTTGAATAAAGGCTGAGGTGCTATTAATTGAATGGGGGTTAGAGGATCGGATCAAGGGCGAAAGGCGGGAGGACAGATATCTGGAGAGCTGTATGGCGGGGGACAAGTGATAAGCAATTATGGGACGTAATGGGACTGAAGGCTTGTGGATCTTAGGAAGTCCATAGATATATGGTATGGTGTCACTGTTTGAATTGAAGGTCTTAAATTGGTCTTCGGTGATCATCTTATTCTTCTTGAGAGAGGTAAGTGTTTTTTTGAAATTCTTGATGGATTGAAGGTTGTCTGGAGCCGTGATAGGTACAAAGGTGTCTCTATCCTCAACGATGTCAAGAATCTTCTTTCTATAGTCGACTTTGTTTAATATAACAACATTAGAACCTTTGTCAGCTTTACTGATGACTATGTTGTGGTTGGCTTTCAATTCTTTGATGGCAGTTGCGTATTTTCGGGTAGTTGCAGCATAAGGGCGTTTTTGGTTGGTTATCTTTGAGGAAACCAGGTTTCGTATTGAGTTTTTCTGTGAATTATTGAACGACGTCATTGCTACTTCAATGCCGGAGGTGGTGACGTATGGATCAGCATGTCTTGGCATGCGGAATTTCAGACCTTGGTTTAAAAGTTCTTCTTGGGATTGGGAAATTGGGAAGGATGACAAATTGACAAATTAAGATCTTTCAACAGTTCGAAAATATTTTCCAAACAGACAGTCAAGTTGTTCATCAAACGATACAAAGAGATACTAATTTCTTTGGCACAAACATGTCGCCGAGTACAGTAGACACTCCTACAACGTGAGTTTTTACAACGCGATTTCGTACAACGCGATAAAAAATTGCGACAAATTTATTTATACAACGCGAATTTTCGTATAACGCGTTACAAAATAAAACAATTTACCCTAACAATATTCGCGTTATACAAGTTTTATTTCGTACAACGCGAATTCCTATAACGCGATTTCATACAACACGGAACACATTAATCGCGTTATAGGAGAGTTTACTGTATATCAATACGTTAGGTTAGGATATATAAATCTACTCTCCTAAAATCTCCATAGTTTACTTAAACACCATAACTCAGATTCCATCCTTCAGTGTAGCACATATAAGCAGAATGTTCTAATACAGTATTAGAGCTCTAAAGATGCGGTCTGGTAAATTAAATTGGCGAAATTTCTGGAAGGATTCACCATTGATGAATAAAGAGTACTCCCAATATTTTCATCATAGAAAAGACAATAGAAAATGTGTTTAATTGTTTTTAAAATAAACATTATTGCTGTGTTAAAATTACAAATATATTCTCACAATGAGCATCTTTTTTATTTAAAAAACGCTAGCTTTCAAGCGTAAATAGCTCTTCAACGGGCTTACAATAATATCGACTATAATAATAAAGACTACAATAAAGTCGATATTATTGTAAGCCCGTTGAAGAGCGATTAACGCTTGAAAGCTAGCGTTTTTTAAATAAAAAATATACTCATTGTGAGAATATAATTGTAATTTTAATACTTTTTCACAATTTTATCATGATTATTGCTGTGTATTTTAAAAAAATTTCTATGTATAGATGGAACGTTATTGTCCTATTTTCTGATAGGTTAAGTTGTATTAAAAATAGGAATATTTTTATAATACAATATAATTCGGTCTATGATTGTAGAACGAGGTTTAACAATTTTGCCGCAAATGTTTCTTTTGAATGAAAATTCACATCCCTGGACACTTTATTTTTCCGTTTATCATTACTCTTCACAATTCATCCATTCATACTTCATCCCTAAGGATAGAAATAGTCGTTATTTCTCCTCAAAATAAATTACGATTTTTCATTCAAAAGAAACATTTGCGGTAAAATTGTCAAACCTCGTAGGATTATTTTTGTTTATTGTGAATAGATCTGGGAATGGAATAATACAATCGTTGAGGAGTTTTTTTTTGCAGAAATGAGTATCTGATGGGAGGGTGGAAAGATGAAATACCTACCCAGGCCATCGGTGGTAGCAGCGACAATGTCTGAAGGTTCCCCACTGCCAGCGTCGTTGAAAGCTTTTACGTAGAACTGGTACCGGGTGCCACACCGTAGACCTGAGAAGACATGACCAGTGGCATCGCGTCCCAGCTGGTTCTCAGTCCAGGCGTCACCTTCCTCCCGCCACGATACCACGTAACCTGCCACGACAACACGACATTCAATCTAGAGATAAACACACAACTTCTTCTTCTGTCCAGATTTTATACTACACAGACTTGGAGGACAAGGCTTCAGTCCTGTCTCTACTTCCTGACTCGGCAACCAGGTTCACCGCAGCTCTCTGGACTTCCAGACTGTAGCCCGGGTAGTTGGTGATTTACCCTCCAGGAGCCCGGGTTACCTCTAAATTCTCTCTATCCACACATTATGTTCGCATCATATTTACTAAGGCACATACCACTCTCTTTTACATTTTCTCATGATGCTATATACATTTCCATGTAAAATAAATCACAAATCACTTATCCTATTCAAAACACAATGGCTAAACTTATAACGATTTGAAAAAGATAGTACAAAAGTAAAATTGTACTATGAACAGATATATAAATTAAGAATAAAGCATCTCCTTACGTGTAGCTAAAAGTGGCTAATGGATTGTACCATCTTGTTATTATTCTTAATTAATCAAGGATGGGTATTTGACTAATTATGAAATAATTAAAAATCAACAAATAGTTGATATTTATTTCGATAGATTGTGAAAGCCATCAGTAAATTTTAGTTGAACGATCAGGAGATGCCTTTTTCTCTTTTATAACGATTTGTTTGCGTGTGTTTCAATGAAGCTGGGCAAGATTTCAACCCGAAAAGGCTTTCACGACCATAATATGATAGGGAGGGGGGGTTATCTATATTTTAGCAAAGGAGGGCACCCCTGTGAATCCGACTATGTTTTTAATGGACCGACGGTGTAACCGAAGACCTTTCTCCTGTCTGGCGCCGGCTGTCACTCAATCTAATTTTATTACTTCGTTTTGTATTACATGATGGCCAAACTGGAGAGTTGGATTGTGTCTACAGTTTTGGTTGTCACACTATAACTATATTACATATGGGGGGATATAAGTATATATTGAAATATATCACAACATATATCTAAAAAGCACATGTGCTCGTGGTCAGGAGATGCCTTCTTTATTTTTAATATCAACACCTGACCCACTTTTATTTTTTCTATTGTTTTCTCATATATATATGTGATAAGATCCTGTCGACTTTCAATGTGGCAATATAATAATAATAATGTGGGGAAAGAGAAATAATCACACCACAATTTGGTAGAGAAATCCTGACAACCAGAGAGAGATGGAGAGAGCTGGGCCCGGCCGCCGCTGAGCGGCCGACCGTTCGTTTCGAACACAATCACCAACTGTCTCCAAAGTCCCGAGGTGTTAAGTGACGGACCCCAGGAGCCCCTTGGAATGTCGCTGGTGTCTCAAATGACCGGACTTTAGCTGCTGTCTC
>CP092863.1:155973589-156064748 GCA_030710605.1 Cordylochernes scorpioides
CTCCGCGACAATATCAAGTATTTGTTGATTTTTAATTATTTCATAATTAGTCAAATACCCATCCTTGATTAATTAAGAATAATAACAAGATGGTACAATCCATTAGCCACTTTTAGCTACACGTAAGGAGATGCTTTATTCTTAATTTATATATCTGTTCATAGTACATTTTTACTTTTGTACTATCTTTTTCAAATCGTTATAAGTTTAGCCACTGTGTTTTGAATAGGATAAGTGATTTGTGATTTATTTTACATGGAAATGTATATAGCATCATGAGAAAATGTGAAAGAGAGTGGTATGTGCCTTAGTAAATATGATGCGAACATAATGTGTGGATAGAGAGGTAACCCGGGCTCCTGGAGGGTAAATCACCAACTACCCGGGCCACAGTCTGGAAGTCCAGAGAGCTGCGGTGAACCTGGTAGTTTCAAGCCGAGTCAGGACTGAAGTCTTGTCCTCCAAGCCTGTGTAGTATAAAATCTGGACAGAAGAAGAAGTTGTGTGTTTATCTCTAGATTGAATGTCGTGTTGTCGTGGCAGGTTACGTGGTATCGTGGCGGGAGGAAGGTGACGCCTGGACTGAGAACCAGCTGGGACGCGATGCCACTGGTCATGTCTTCTCAGGTCTACGGTGTGGCACCCGGTACCAGTTCTACGTAAAAGCTTTCAACGACGCTGGCAGTGGGGAACCTTCAGACATTGTCGCTGCTACCACCGATGGCCTGGGTAGGTATTTCATCTTTCCACCCTCCCATCAGATACTCATTTCTGCAAAAAAAAACTCCTCAACGATTGTATTATTCCATTCCCAGATCTATTCACAATAAACAAAAATAATCCTACGAGGTTTGACAATTTTACCGCAAATGTTTCTTTTGAATGAAAAATCGTAATTTATTTTGAGGAGAAATAACGACTATTTCTATCCTTAGGGATGAAGTATGAATGGATGAATTGTGAAGAGTAATGATAAACGGAAAAATAAAGTGTCCAGGGATGTGAATTTTCATTCAAAAGAAACATTTGCGGCAAAATTGTTAAACCTCGTTCTACAATCATAGACCGAATTATATTGTATTATAAAAAATATTCCTATTTTTAATACAACTTAACCTATCAGAAAATAGGACAATAACGTTCCATCTATACATAGAAAATATTTTAAAATACACAGCAATAATCATGATAAAATTGTGAAAAAGTATTAAAATTACAATTATATTCTCACAAATAGTATATTTTTCATTTAAAAAACGCTAGCTTTCAAGCGTTAATCGCTCTTCAACGGGCTTACAATAATATCGACTTTATTGTAGTCTTTATTATTATAGTCGATATTATTGTAAGCCCGTTGAAGAGCTATTTACGCTTGAAAGCTAGCGTTTTTAAAATAAAAAAGATGCTCATTGTGAGAATATATTTGTAATTTTAACACAGCAATAATGTTTATTTTAAAAACAATTTAACACATTTTCTATTGTCTTTTCTATGATGAAAATATTGGGAGTACTCTTTATTCATCAATGGTGAATCCTTCCAGAAATTTCGCCAATTTAATTTACCAGACCGCATCTTTAGAGCTCTAATACTGTATTAGACGATTCTGCTTATATGTGCTACACTGAAGGATGGAATCTGAGTTATGGTGTTTAAGTAAACTATGGAGATTTTAGGAGAGTAGATTTATATATCCTAACCTAACGTATTGATATACAGTAAACTCTCCTATAACGCGATTAATGTGTTCCGTGTTGTATAAAATCGCATTATAGGAATTCGCGTTGTACGAAATAAAACTTGTATAACGCGAATATTGTTAGGGTAAATTGTTTTATTTTGTAACGCGTTATACGAAAATTCGCGTTGTATAAATAAATTTGTCGCAATTTTTTATCGCGTTGTACGAAATCGCGTTGTAAAAACTCACGTTATAGGAGTGTCTACTGTACTCGGCGACATGTTTGTGCCAAAGAAATTAGTATCTCTTTGTATCGTTTGATGAACAACTTGACTGTCTGTTTGGAAAATATTTTCGAACTGTTGAAAGATCTTAATATAAATATATATTTAATTTTGTTTGCATATATCAGATGATGTTTCTTTAAAGATAATTTGTTAATTATAATCATAATAATAGAGTTAATTATACACTCATGGACAAAACTTTATATATTATTTAGAAACCTTCGGAAAATACATCATTCTCATGATGGATCAATTTTAGAAAGTATTGAATGCAGAAGTATTGAATGTCTGTTTTCACTTTCAGCCATATCATCGCCATTCATCTTTTCAAGATCTCTGAGCTCTTCGGAATATTCCGTAGCATCTACCGGAACATACAAACAGGCCTGATTCTACATATAGTCTAAGTACATAGACATACATACAGCCTCATTAAGATCACTCCATTTTTACCATTCTGTTCAATATTTTATTTGCATATTCTCTCACACACAGGAGTGGATATGTAAATAAAATATTGAACAGAATGATAAAAATGGAGTGGTTGATTAAAATATAAGAAAAACGATAATATAAATATGAGTCTCGGATCGCAATACTCTCAATTCCAAGATTAAATGAATTTTCAAAAATTAGAAATCAATGTTATTTACCTAAAAATAAATCGCTCTATGGATAATAGAAATAATGACTCAAAATATGAATTTTGAACATAATTTACAATTAAAATTCGAAACTGTTACAGACGCGTATGATTGTTTTGAAAAATAAACAATTTCTACTGTCCTTACTGCAATGGAAAAATTAATGGGAGGGCCTGGCTCATCATTGGTGAACCCTCCCAGAGGTTTCGCCAGTTTAATCGACCATACCGCTGTTATATTGCATTTATCGAACTTCCTTTTATTGTGATACCGATGCTAGACTCTTTGAAGATTAAACCTAGATTAAACTGGCGAAACCGCTGGGAGGGTTCACCACTGTGGGCCAGGCCTTCTCCTTAATTTTTTCCATTGTAGTAAGAACAGTAGAAATTGTTTATTTTTAAAAAGAATCATACGCGTTTATAATAGTTTCGTATTTTGATAACAGATGGCGCGCTAATGCATCATAATTTACAATTCAGAAAATTTTATTCTTCAAACAGATGGCAACTTATGAAAGGGGGCTTTTGACGGAGTTTCTACCTCATAAAATACTTTAGCGTAATATGAGCCTAACGTTCAATATTTATGGAATAAAGTTTTCAAAACTTTTCTTTCTCTCATAGGTATTATTTATAGCTTTGATAATAGATTTTCTATACTCTCATATTGACATGTACAATAGTTTATTCCTAGAATATTAAAAAACTATGTAGGGAGGAATTTTCTGGAATTTCTGATGTCCTGGAAACCCAACAATGAACTATCGCAGTAACGCTGAATTCCTGCCGGGCGAGGAACAAGTTGGGGGGTTCCTGTACAAAACAGGCCTGGTACTATATCAAGGACAGTGGTACTGCCCTGTGGCTACATTAAGCTAAGTACAGCTGCCACTACACCGAGACGTCTACATGCTCGAGTTATCCGGCTTTATTGACCTGAGCATATGCTGATCTCCCGCCGGGCGAGGAACATGCTGGGGAGTTCCTGTACAAAACAGGCCCGGCCCTACATTAACGACAGTATTAATGCTCAAAGGCTACATCTGAGCTAAGCACAGCTGCCACTATGCCGAGACGTCATCCTGGTTGATCTATACGGCTCTATCAACAAGAGTAACCGCTGATCTCATGCCGGGCAAGGATCAAGTTGGGGGAATCCTGTACAAACAAGCCCGGCCCTACATCAGGGACAGCGCCACTACTCGCTGGCTACATTTAAGCTAAGCACAGCTACCACCAGAACTACATGATCAAGTTTTCCGGCTTCGTGAACAAGAGTAACCGCTGATTTTCTGCCGGGCAAGGATCAAGTTGGGGGAATCCTGTACAAACAAGCCCGGCCCTACATCAAGGACAGCACCACTACTCACTGGCAACATATAAGCTAAGCACAGCTGCCACAAGACCGGGATGTCATCATGCTCGATCTATCGGCTTCAACAGACAGAGTCACAGCTGATCTCCGCCGGGTGAGGAACGTGCTGGGAGTTCCTATACAACAGGCCCTGCCCTATATCAGAGACGGCTTCATTTCTTCATGGCCACACCTAAGCTAAGCACAGCTACCACAAAGCCGAGACGCAATCATGGTCGAATTTTTCTTTTCTTTCAACCAGGTTAGTCGTTGATTCCCACTGGGCGAGGAACATGTTGGGGGTTCCTATACACAACAGGCCTGGTCCTTCATCAAGGACAACGAACCTACTCCTGAGCTGTCATCAGACTGTCGCATCCTACACGTGGTCTTTACATTCTGGATCCTTAAACCTATATGATGGTAATACAAGAATCGGGAATTTGATGTTTACAAGCTTACATAGGATGGAAACTAATGGATATCTACCTAAATGATCTGAGAAGCAATATTAATCAACTCAATCAATCTACATCTACAACCGACATCGACTCTGCAAACATTCCACTAACTTTATCTACACATGAAAACATCTACACATACTCTACATACGCCTCATCAACATGCACATTGCTAAACTCGATTGGTTGTTAAATAACGTTATTCGAATGAATCTTACTTTGTTTTCTCCTCCTATTTCGGAATATCATCAATTCACGTATCATTGCACTATCATCCGTGAAATCCATCTGTGCTCTTTAGAAAATCCTGCACATCAACATGAAGGACTATCATTACTATAATCAACATATGCAATATATCGTCCTGCAGCAGCTCTTGACAAAAGCTACTTGTTGGAGAGTAACTTCGCACATCAACTGTTGCCGAGCAGCGACCCCTTTCTCACCAGACATCACGTACCTGGCGCCACATCGACTGTACCTTGGTTTAGGTTTTGTTTTCTGATACTACGCTTACCTTTTTGACTCTTCTTTTCTTTTTCATCTGAATCTAATGTTATTGTTGATATAAAACAATAATATCTTGGATCCAGCCTCTGATTCTCTTAATTGACTCTAATTAGTGAAGCTCGATGATTGCCTACTTTATCTTCGCCACGCATTGAATGAATCAAATCTCAAATATCCAAATCTTTACCAACCAGAAAAAAATAGGTACCGGCTGGAAACATTGAAGAAAAAGACACTAAAACAACATTACTATCAATGCTCGACTTTTGATCGAAACATCTGATATTTTTATTTAAGATGGAATGGATGTAGAATGGAACGGACTTCTGGAACTGTAAAACAATCTTTGCAAATGTTAACCTACCTTATATTAGACATTGAGGAATTCAACTCCACTATGTTCCTATGTATAAATAAATCGACAATGCATTTGTTATTTATCTCAATTTGTCTTGGCTCAAATATGCACCTCTCTGAAAGCAATAAAAGAACATCTGTACAAAGCATGTTTCTCATGATCACGTATATGCACCTATATTCATCAATATTGTAAATGTGTTATTATAAAAAATACATGTAAGGCATCATAGAATATCCCTGCATGCTCCAAATTGTTATATTATGATTGTAATTACACGAAAATTCTATATATCATTGGATGTGGTTCCTCATCTTACTTTATTTCCTAATATTGGTATATTTTATAAATTTTGCGTTGAATGCAGCATTGAATAGATTTCAAATATCCCACTATAATTTTGGTAATTTCTTGATATCTATGTGTTCCTTAAAATGAAAAGAGAAATGAACTCTATTGAAAAATAGTACTGATATAACTTTAATTAATTTAACCCTATAGATGCTTTCGATGATTTATTTGAAAATAATAAGTTATAAAATAAGAGCGTAATTTTATACATTAGCCATGCCTTCCCAATATATGCGTTTCATCCCTCTTTGTGCACAGCAGCCACTATAAGCCAAATATCCCCTTTCTCCCCATAGTATCTTACGTCCCTAAGCCAATATCCCTCTTCTTTCCATAGTATCGTACGTCCCTAATCCTTATAGTAGCTTACGTCACTAAGCCAAATATCTCTCCTCTCCCCATAGTATCTTACGTCCCTAAGCCAAATATCTCTCCTCTCCCCATAGTATCTTACATCCCTAAGCCAAATATCCCTCTTCTTTTCATAGTATCGTACGTCCCTAATCCAAATATCCCTCTTCTTTCCATAGTATATTACGTCCCTAAGCCAAATATTCCTTTTCCACCCCATGAAAACTAACGATTTCCTATTACAATTTTGGCTGGAGGTTTTTTTTTCATTATTTTTATATATTCGTCTGGATATTAGTTCAATATTTCATAGAAGATAGAAGAGAACTGAGCCGCCGCGGTGTCGATTCAAGATATTGAAGCGATGCAGCAAAGAAGTAGAAAAGAAGACGTGGGAAAGC
The DNA here is from genome assembly GCA_030710605.1 of Cordylochernes scorpioides. Lineage (NCBI taxonomy): Eukaryota > Metazoa > Arthropoda > Arachnida > Pseudoscorpiones > Chernetidae > Cordylochernes > Cordylochernes scorpioides. The sequence goes on from CP092863.1 coordinate 155,979,990, forward strand.
CAAGAGAAGAGGTATGCAGGGGCTCCTTCAGGGAAGTGTGGATTGACAAATTCCAGAGGAGGGGGTGGCAGACAGGCAGTCCAGCTGGTGCCGCGGTGGAAGGAAGCCGGCCGGCCTGCCGGGGATTGGTGTGTGCCGAGAAAACATGGCAGTCTGGGGGAAGAAGTCTGTCTGGTGACAACGGGACCTGCAACAGGGAGAAGGGCGGTGACGACAGACGCGGCAAGTTGGCTGGAGGAAGTGGGCTCCGGGACTGTGTGGATTAACAAGTGGAGGACGAGGAGAAACCTACCTGGGGCGGCATTGAAGGCAAGTCCATCTACTGTATAGTTACTTATCTACTCTTTAAAGCTCTTATAATAAATATACCGCACTAAGCTGTATCCTAAAGAATCCACATTGTTCTCTTAGAAACCTTGAACGCAAACATCGACGGCTGAGAAGCGTCGCAACATTTGGTGTCAGATGTGGGGTACAGCTTAGTTAATTTTAATTGAAGATTTTATTTTGCACTAATTTAAAAAGAAAAATGGAAAAACTAACCGACCTCGAAATTGAAAAATTCACTAAATTGCTCAGTCTGATAAGCCAGAAAGTGGATGAGCTCGGAGAAAACTTGGATACTCGATTGAGCCGACTCGAGCATATTCGGAATGTCAAACGTTCTGCCACACCCATGTCTTGCGAAGTTAAGTTCAATGTACTACCGACAGAAAATCCTGATGGCTTTTCAAAAAAAATCACAGCAACCAATTGCCCACGTATTCAATGTCTGAGGGGACAAAAGACGATCCCAGGTGATGAATATCCCGACAAGACCACCACAACAAAGATCATCACGTCAGGAGACGTTGTAAGTGAACTGCCAGAATCTACGCTAGAAGATTCTCCCGTGATCCAGAAGTCCGAAGAGTGTCGACAGCAGGAAATGATCCAGACTGGTTGTGTAGCGGGGGAGGGTGAGCTGATCGCCTCCGACAACGGCTGTGGCACGAGTGTTTTGTATAAAATCAAGCGGACGGAAGGAGAATGCCCTCAAGGTGATATACAGAGCGAAAATTCAACCCCTGGGATTATTTCTAAAATACTCCACGGAAACAAAAACGATCTTGGCGAGCTGCAATGTGACGGCGTGGCTGCCTTCAGCGACAGTGCCAGACTGTCAGGGACTACAGCGGCGATTCAACTGGACGGGACGGAGCTGGGTGCTCCGTGGAAGTGCGACAAGGCTAGATGGTCGAAGCACCCTGAAGTTGGAGCCGGCAACCCGACTGAACGGGATAGAGCATTGGACGCTCTGTTGAAGTCCGACGACAATGTCTGTGACGCGGAAGTCGCGCGCAATGTGTCAGTGCCGTCGTCTGCAATGCAAGCTGAAGAGATGTGCCAAGAATGTGTACCATTCATCTTCGTTCCTTCGCCCGACAAGGTGCAGATCAAGCAGCCACCGCCTAGGAAAAGTTCTACCGACCTTGAGACTGCCACGGGATCCGACACCTCCAGAAGGTTTAAGAAATTCACAGCCCTGTGCGTGGTCGGCACTAAGGAGCCCAGGTTTGAAGGGTTAGGAAAGAGAGAGCCTCTAGAGAAAGAGAATGGGAAACCTAAAGAAGAAAAGGGAGGCCACGAAATGGACAGCGTGGATCAGGTGGACGAATCCACTGTAAAGATCGGCGATCTACAGCCCCGTCGTGAAAGGAAGCGGCGAAAGCGCAATACAAACGATCACAACCCTTTGTACATTGCGGCTACAGAGTGTTCACAAGGAGAATTCAAAATATCAGATGGAAGCATCGTAGGCAGTGAAATATGGCCGCCATCTTGTGGAGAACCACCGCCCTGTGCTAGACAGCGAGACCAATCAATGTCGTCGGCACTGGTTGAGAGTGGAAAGAAAGCGCGAGTCGAGATGTGGTTCTGCAAACAAGGGTTGGTGTTAACCCTGCCGTTACGCTTCCGGGAGGCTGACCACCCTTATGTGGCCAGAGACGTCAGGGAGATCAAAGGGCCGCCGATCAGCGCCTCTGATGAAATCAGCCTTTTCGGGACGAAAAGGATTGAGAAGGGGGCAGTGAAGCGATGCAGCAAAGAAGTATAAAAGAAGACGTGGGAAAGCCAAGAGAAGAGGTATGCAGGGGCTCCTTCAGGGAAGTGTGGATTGACAAATTCCAGAGGAGGGGGTGGCAGACAGGCAGTCCAGCTGGTGCCGCGGTGGAAGGAAGCCGGCCGGCCTGCTGGGGATTGGTGTGTGCCGAGAAAACATGGCAGTCTGGGGGAAGAAGTCTGTCTGGTGACAACGGGACCTGCAGCAGGGAGAAGGGCTGTGACGACAGACGCGGCAAGTTGGCTGGAGGAAGTGGGCTCCGGGACTGTGTGGATTAACAAGTGGAGGACGAGGAGAAACCTACCTGGGGCGGCATTGAAGGCAAGTCCATCTACTGTATAGTTACTTATCTACTCTTTAAAGCTCTTATAATAAATATACCGCACTAAGCTGTATCCTGAAGAATCCACATTGTTCTCTTAGAAACCTTGAACGCAAACATCGACGGCTGAGAAGCGTCGTAACAATATTTTACCTCCTGGTAGCCCAACAATGACCTAGCGCAGTATCCGCTGAATTCCCGCCAGACGAGGAACAAGTTGGGGGGTTCCTGTACAAAACAGGCCTGGTACTATATCAGGGACAGTGATACTGCTCGGTGGCTACATTGAAGCTAAGCACAGCTGCCACTACACTGGGACGTCTACACGATCGAGTTATCCGGCTTTATTGACTTGAGTACCTGCTGATCTGCCGCCGGACGAGGAACATGCTGGGGAGTTCCTGTACAAAACAAGCCCGGCCCTACATTAACGACAGCATCAATGCTCAATGGCTACATCTGAGCTAAGCACAGCTGCCACTAAGCCGAGACGTTATCATGCTCGATCTATCTAGTTCTATCAACAAGAGTAGCCGCTGATCTCCCGCCGGGTGAGGATCAAGTTGGGGGAATCCTGTATAAACATGCCCGGCCCTACATCAGGGACAGCGCCACTACTCACTGGCTACATTTAAGCTAAGCACACCTTCCACCAGAACGGGACGTCTACATGATCAAGTTTTCCGACTTCATGAAAAAAAGTAACAGCTGATATCCCGCCGGGCGAGGAACAAGATGGGGAGTTCCTGTGCAAAATAGCCCGGCCCTACATTAGGCACAGCGCCATTTCTCCATTAAAGCTAAGCACAGCTGCAACTATGCCGACAGTCATTCTGGTTGATCTATCTGACTCTATCTACAAGTGTAGCCGCTGATCTCTCGCCGGGCAAGGATCAAGTTGGGGGAATCCTGTACAACATACCCGGCCCTACATCAGGGACAGCGACAATGCTCAATGGCTACATCTAAGATAAGCACAGCTACCATCATGCTACAACGTCAGCAATCTAGAAGTTGACTTTGCTTCTTCTACCAGCCGTATCTCCCCTGCCAGCGTCTACAGGCTGTCACGTACTACATCGGTCCGTACACTTTGGACCTAAGACATCTCTGATGCTACTCAAGATATCGGGAATTTATATTCAGAAGCTCACGCAAAATTGACACTGATGAATATGTTGAAATTTTAGCTGTCAAATCCTTATCATCAAAGAATTATTCAACTACATTCCTACAATATTCCCATCTACCAACCTCACTTCTATATCGAAATCACTCTTCAAACAACACACCACCGTCTACATCAATACACATGCATTCACACCAACTCTACACACAATCCACCAATACTCACATTACTACAAATAACATCTACACCAACTCTACATACGCTCCATTAATACGTTCACCTATACATATTTGAAAACAACCTGAATGAAGCCAGCTTTCCATACTTCTCTTTGCACGGAGTCGTTGTGAGCCTTATCACCTCAATGCATCAACGCTCGCTACTCCATCTGTATGTTTCTTGGAATTTCCTGGACCATATAAAGCAATGATGCTACTCATCCCTGTCCCAAAATCACTGTTATAATAACTACCTACATAAGCTGTTAACAAGACGCTACTACATTATCAGAAATTGACTATATGGACTTGAGTTTAATCATTGTCAACGTATTACCGACACATATAAGAAAAATCTAACTCATCAAAATGTAAATTGTCGTTTTTATCTCTTTGGGACGCTGGAAGATATGACAACTCAGTGGACCGAGAATTCTACATTTGATCAATTCTCGGCAATCATACTGGAATTCTGTTATGGTGATATTGTATGAGATATATAGCTGGATATGCAAAATGCCCTATATGTATATACACTCAATGAAGATATACACGCAAGAAGTCTTATCTGCACGATGCTCTTTTACCAAAATTCCAGCAATAATCTTGACACAGATCATAAAAGGCGAAGATTTGAGGAGGAATCAAATCAAAAACAAAAACTTGAAGCAATAAAGAAATATCTGCTTAAATAAAATCATCAATTTGATAAATTCCGTTCATCCATTACTCTTCACAATTCATCCTTTCATACTTCATCCCTAAGGTTAGAAATAGTCGTTATTTCTCCTTAAACTAAATTACGAATTTTCGTTCAAAAGAAACATTTGCGGTGAAAATTGTCAAACGTCGTTCTACAATCATAAGCCGCATTATATTGTATTATATATTTTATAAATATTTATTCATACTTTCTTCAATATTCAGTATACCTTATTATTCAATGTTCTTATATGAAATCATAGAACTTTCATCCTGCAACTTCTTTAAAAATTAGGCAATTGTCTAAAGCACAAAAATACTCTTTAAGACATATAATTTTAATTAAAAAGGTATATATATATATTGTTTTGAAAATAGAGCAATCCATATTTAATTCATTAGATAATAAAAAGGCATATATTGGATTTAATAAAAGATGTATTTTGCCAATATTTCGGCTGGCTGAACGCCAACCTTTATCGAGGCATTACATCTTTGTATACACAAACTCAGCGCCACATAGTGTTACAATATCACAGTTGAAATCATTTAAAATATAAAGTAGGTGGGGGAATTTTGTGCATGAAAAAATAATCAAAAATTACAATCAGAATAAATTAAATATCTTTAAAATATTAAAGGAAAAAAATGAGGCCTATCTTATATTTTAAAATATTTGTAAAAAGTACATAAAATATAATTCATTAATAATTCATTAAGAGATAAATGTAAAAATATATGCATCTATTAAAACATTTGAAATTATTTAAAATGATTTAAACAAAAACTAAGAATCTTTTTTTTTTTAAGTTTAACAATAAAATGTGTGTATTTTTTTTTTTTAATTCATTTCAAAATTTTTTCGAGATCGAATCATCTATAAGTAAAAGTTTTTATAAAAATGCATTAAAATGGAAGTTAAAATAATTTAGGATAAATAAATGAGGAAATATTTTTTTAAAAATGGAAACTGATTTACCAGACATTTACACACCATTTAGATATTCTTTTTTTTTTTTTTAAATTTCAATTTGTTATTTTTTTTAAATTGACTTATATTGTACTACTTTAAAGGGAGAGGTGCCGTTTTAATTACATGACATTGTTTTTATTTATTTTTTTTTTTTGCTTTAATGAATTTTTAAATATTGTAATACCCGCGATTTCTTAAATTCTTTTGTCACACATTAGTAATAACCTGTAAATCATACACACCATTTGTTTAAATTTTTACATTTATCGCTTCAAAACACAAAAGTATTGATATATTATACATATAACATATTACATGCAATACATTAAACATTTTCAGTTTCCATTTTTAAAAAAATATTTTCCTCATTTATTTATCCTAAATTATTTTAACTTCCATTTTAATGCATTTTTATAAAAACTTTTACTTATAGATGAATCGATCTCGAAAAAAATTTGAAATGAATTTTTAAATACACACATTTTATTGTTAAACATTAAAAAAAGATTCTTAGTTTTTGTTTAAATCATTTTAAATAATTTCAAATGTTTTAATAGATGCATATATTTTTACATTTATCTCTTAATGAATTATTAATGAGTTATATTTTATGTACTTTTTACAAATATTTTTAAATATAAGATAGGCCTCATTTTTTTCCTTTAATATTTTAAAGATATCTAATTTATTCTGATTGTAATTTTTGATTATTTTTTCATGTACAAAATTCCCCCACCTACTTTATATTTTAAATGATTTCAACTGTGATATTGTTACACTGTGGCGCTGAGTTTGTGTATACAATAATGTAATGCCTCGATAAAGGTTGCGTTCAGCCAGCCGAAATATTGGCAAAATAAATCTTTTATTAAATCCAATATATGCATTTTTTTTATCCAATATATATATATATGTAGGGTTGTTGCGTGATGTGTTGGTGTGGCTTGTGGAAAGGCTGCTGATAAAATTATAATTAAAATTAATTTATTTAAAGCCAGAAATATAAAAATAGAAAAGAAGCAAAGGTTGAAATAACGGCCGCCGGAGTTAGCCTAGATGTTTACCGCCTCAGTGGCCAGAGTCTCTGATGACGTCCCGCGCGCATGCGTAGTCAGGTTGACGCCCGCGGTTGCCGAGGCCGTCCTAGTTCGGCTCGCTGAAGCAAAGTGTAGTCGCCACACTACTCCCCCTCCAGTAGGATCTTTCCAGCGATCCTATGCAATCTTATTGGATTGCCAAGTTCGGGTCTTGGGAAAACATCGGTCCGTAATGAAGAGCCGGCGAGTAAGGCCTGCGCCGTCAGTGGCTCCTACTGACGGCGGGCGTATTCGTTTCCCTGGACCTTGAAGTTGCATGGTTGAAGGCACTTCCTAGCTTGCGCTCCAAACTTCATATGGTACCAGCAAGTTCCTGCGTTTCCTTTTTTTGTTGTGGGTCGGGTACCTAGCGTTCGGATAGCGATTGTGTGTGGTGTCCATGGATGATTTCAAAGCTTCGATTTGCGTATGCAGGTCTTGGATTTGCGTCATCAGCTGTTGGTGGGCTTCCGCGCTATGACCTGTGCTTGGTTGGTCCACTGCTGAGACCGTTGGCAGTATGGCTTCGTGTATGTTGTCTGCCATTTCCGCCAGCTTACTCAAACTTGTTTCAGAGGATGCTGCGAGAGCGGCCCTTATGTCCTGAGGTAGGCGTCGAGTCCACAGCATTTTCAGTACTGTATCGGAGAAATTTCTTCCTGCCTGATGTTGCATCGCGGCTAGGACTGTTGATGGCTTCTGATCTCCCATGGGACGCCCATCCAGAACCTGTAAGATTTTAGTTTGTTTTGATTGACCGAGTCGTTGGAGAAGGCATGCTTTCAGCGCATCGTATTTACCAGAGGGTGGGGGGGCCGTTACGATGTCCGCGACGTAAGTAAGGGTTGGCTGGTCTAGGCTCGTTACCGTTGCTTGGAATTTAGTTTCGCCGCGGGAGATCCCGGCTAGACCGAAAGCGGCTTCTAGCTGGCTTATCTACAGTTCAACGTCGTTGGGCCAGAATGGTGGTGCACGGAAAGCCAATCTTGATACTTGGGAGGGTGCTGTGGATGTTGGCCCTTCCGGATGTTCCGTAGATGCGTCTTGCATTCTGGGGCTGTTGAAAGTTTCGTGGATGAAATAATAATAATAATAAAATATAGAAGTGTGATTAAAATAACTTTTGCATCACGTCCGGCTCACCAATTTGTAGGGTTGTTGCGTGATGTGTTTGGTGTGGCTTGTGGAAAGGCTGCTGATAAAATTATAATTAAAATTAATTTATTTAAAGCCAGAAATATAAAAATAGAGAAGAAGCAACGGTTGAAGTAACGGCCGCCGGAGTTAGCCTAGATGTTTACCGCGTCAGTGGCCAGAATCTCTGATGACGTCCCGCGCGCATGCGTAGTCAGGTTGACGCCCGCGGTTGCCGAGGCCGTCCTAGTTCGGCTCGCTGAAGCAAAGTGTAGTCGCCATATATATATATATATTAAAATTATACCGCGAATGTTTCTTTTAAAAATCGAAATTTATTTTCAAAGAGAAATAGCGACATTTCTAACTTTGAGGATGAGGTATGGAAAGGTGAAACATGAAGAGTAATGGAGAACGGAAAAATAAAAAGTGTCCAGGGGCGGGAATCGAACCCACACCCTTCTGCTTACCGGGCAGGTGCCTTGTCCACACGGCTTTTATTTTTCCGTTCTCCATTACTCTTCATGTTTCACCTTTCCATACCTCATCCTCAAAGTTAGAAATGTCGCTATTTCTCTTTGAAAATAAATTTCGATTTTTAAAAGAAACATTCGCGGTATAATTTTAATTTTCGTTTTACAATCATCAGCCGCGTTATATTGTATTTTATATATATATATATATCAACACCTGACCTTTTTATTATTTTTCTATTATTTTTTCACACATATATATTTTTAAAATAAAGAAGGCATATCCTGACCAGGAGCACAACCCCCTTTTTTGATGGTAAAGCGCCATCTAATGGAACAAATATCAACTAAACATTGATTTGAACTCTACAGGTAAACTCCGTATAAATTAGTATAAAAGTATAACAAATCTAAAGTTTTGCGGAGGAGCCTCTTTTATTATACATTTGCAAGCTTTCGAACCTTTCGGTTCTTCCACAGGCGTGGCTAGTATGACTACACTAACAGGGTATAAGCGCGCTTGAGCCATTATATACAACATATAAATTTACATGCGGAGTGATATTTCAAACGTAATAAAATAGAAATAGGAACTATGACTATAAAAATAAAACTATGTAAATGAACTTATAGATTTTTAAAATTTAGATGAAATTATGGCAAAAACTTTTAAATGCGATAAAAGTTAAGTAAAATAATGATATTCACTGTATGTAAGCCGTGTGACACTTTAAAATTTCGTAACATTTAAAACCAGTAAAATTTTAAAACATCTCAACACAGAAAAACCAAGCTGGGGTCCACTCCTCCCGACCACACACCCGAGTGTATCACGGTGTAACTATTGAGATATTATATGATATATTTCCGGTAGATCTATTTTCCTATTTATGCTGTTTGTTTGTGTTGATATGATGGATTCCAGTACCAATCTGTGCTGCTTATTGTTTATGTGCTTGTGGCAATATCGTTGCGGGGTTTCTTGTTGTTGGATGCGAATGGTGAGATTTGGTTGAAGCGCAGCCGTTTGAGTGGAAGTTGCAGCATACAGTTAGGAATAATCAGGACACGTGATTGAGTTTGAAAATAAAAGGCAACTGGGTTGGAGGGAAGAAAGCTTGAGAAGAGTTGAGCGATTTGACTTATTAATTAGTTGATCACATGGCGATGATGGGATTTAGATGAAATGAGCGGAGAGAGAGAGATCTCCAGAGTAGATGTTACCTTGTTGGAAGCGAAGGAGCCACTGTCCGAACTCGGCGAGAGCCACTGAACAACTGTAGGTGTTGTTCCTATGATAGCGAAGGCGTAACTGACCATTCTTGCTTTCCGATTTAACACCAAGACTCAGTTTCTCTCTGATTGGTCGAGAGATGTCACATGATCTTTTCCTATTGGTTGACCTACTTAAGGTGCTGTCTTCTGATTGGTCGAGAGATGTCACATGATCTTTTCCTATTGGTTGACCTACTTAAGGTGCTGTCTTCTGATTGGCCCGCGGCTCTCCTTGATGAAAGATATGGCTTGCCTGACAGGAGGTGTCGAGTGTTATTTCCGCTTTATTTACTTCCGCGTTATCAAAATACGTCCTGCTTTGTCAGGAAGTATTGAGTGCTAGCTTTAACATTTATAACTTCTGGTCACTAGATACGTCCTGTTTTTCCAGGAAGTGTTGGTTTAAACTTAGCTCGCAGGGACCCGGGGTCAGAAGGTTAACTGCGACGTTATTAATAAATATGTTCTCCTCTAGATTTACTTCCTATGTCTTTTGTTACTTTCTTTCCTCCAGTTACCTTATTCTTTTATTAAATCTTTGAAAATCATACATGGTACATACATAGTGGGTCGGGGTTGCATTTAATTATATACAAATTATGACATGCTGATATAGGATTTTAGGATGATCTAAGTTGAAGTTATGGCCTGTGTTTGAAATATGTTGGTATATAAGTGATTTCGGGTCTCTATTGTTTATGTTTCGTTTGTGTTCGGTGATTCTGATATACGCCAGGATTACCCAGCCTCCTATGTGGGGGGAGACTGGCAGAACCGCGTATATCAGAATCACCGAACACAAACGAAACTGTATACTGTATTTTTCAAATTTATTTTTATGTTTTCTAATATTGCTTTTACAGTTTTCATATATTATCTATATTACTAAGTTTAATAAAAAAGCTTTAAATGAAATAAATGATCTTAAAATAGACATATCCACATAAAATGTTAATACATACTTTAATCACTTAATTAATTATGGTATGTCTTACTCTCTTTTAATTAAAAATGTAATTTAGGATGTTAAAAATGTGTCAAATACTGTCGTTTGGTCAGTATGTCATTTATAATTCGCGACAAACGACTCCGGACATTGCCGAAGTAATTGTTTATTAAAAGATCAATACCAAATTTTGGGAATATTTCATTGTCAGGAAATATATTAGATAGCGTCAATAAAATTCTAGGCCATGTGTGTGTGAATAGAATAGTTATGTGATATTAACAATGAGAAAAAGATTTTTTTAACAAGAAAAAAGAACTATGTACAAAAGAAAGAAGTGTCTGGCGATCTACAATCAACATAATATAAATTATGAAAAAGGGATCTTCTTATCGTGCAACTGAAAGTTGCTGATGGCTTGCGCCATCTATCGGAATTTTCACAATAAGGAGATACCTTTTTCATAATTTATGTACCTTATCCCAGTACAATATCACATTTGTACTATTTTATTCACATAATATAAATGATCAGTTTCTTAAAATATATTTGCTACTATATAATTCAAAATATATCTACAAAAGGTATCAAATTTAATGTACATTTCTCTACAGGAAATAAAAATACTTGGATATGTTAAAATTAAATTATTTTCGATTCTGTATTCTTGAAAAACAGGACAATCTAGTAAAAGATGTATTAAGGTCTGTTTCCTCATGTCCGCAAAAACAACTCGAGTCTTCCACCGCTTTAATTCTTTTTTAAAAGTTTCTGAAATTTCCATGATTAGAAATGAATTGAGAATTATGAAAGTTTGGTCGGAAATATTTTGGTATGTTGTTAGGGAAGAAGCTTTTTAAGGTTTCATTTGTGTTGTTCTTTAAAGTAGCCATTTTAAATTCAATAAAATCCTTCATTATGCTTGGAACATCTAATACTTGCTGGAAAATAAAAATACTTGGATATGTTACTAAATAAAAAAATAACATTTTTATTATAGCAAAGATAATATTTAGGTGAAGAAAGAGAAAATATTCTTAAAAACACGTTCTGGAGATTTAGCAACCCACTGAAGACGCTTAGAACTATTCAGAAAATAAAAATATAGCAATAGAACTCTATATTTCTACAAATCAATTGTAAATAGATTCATACACAAAAGAGGTAGTGAGGAAAGTATTAGAACAGATGTGTAAATAAATCCCTTTTCAAACAAAGGCTCACGTGCACATGGGGAAAGGGAGAAAAAAATTACTGTATTATTTTGTTGTTGTATGGCGAATCCATACAGGGCAATGGGCCCTAATAAAGCCTTATTGTTGTTGTTATTATTATAGTAAAGATGCTAATGATATTTAGGGAAGTAAACCTTCCGTCAAATTTTGCACAATCTAAAATTACAATCCTAATCCGAAGGGTAGTAAAGGCGCAAGCTATCCACACCTAAATAGGATGGTGTATAGATATATGGAAGATTACAGTAAGCTATTATCACACCGTAAGAAGATTATGGCAATAGGTTTATACAGACGAACTAACCTGCCTTCTAAAATTTTCTATTTTATTAGCGAGAGCTCTTCTAAATCTACAATAAACTTTGCGATAACCATGTTCTGTTTGGTATTAAAGATAATCGCTTTATAATGTTTGCATTTTTATAAAGTATTAATATCGTTTTTATTGTTCATTAATGTTTTATTTTGTATTCGAAGACAAATTCCTTGAATTGAATAAATGTTTTAAGTTATTGTCATTAAGAGTATATAGCCACAAAAAATTCTTTCTGTTAATTCTATTTTGAAGGTGTCAATAACGCCGTCTTTTAATACACCTAAAAACAAACTTAGGAAAATGGAAAGTCTTTGATATCGCCGGTCGTCTTTTTTTTTGTTGTGAAAGAGACAGGGGTTATTTGTTCACACTTGGTTATCTCGTGTGTCTTCAATAAAGGTTACTGTAATATCTTTCAGAGTTATTGTCTCAATCCTGATATATATGCTAAAAGGCACAACTACCTTAAGTTTTGTTCACACTTGGTTATCTCGTGTGTCTTCAATAAAGGTTACTGTAATATCTTTCAGAGTTATTGTCTCATCCCGATATACATGCTAAAAGGTACAACTTCCTTAAGTTTTGTTCACACTTGGTTATCTCGTGTGTCTTCAATAAAGGTTACTGTAATATCTTTCAGAGTTATTGTCTCAATCCTGATATATATGCTAAAAGGCACAACTACCTTAAGTTTTGTTCACACTTGGTTATCTCGTATGTCTTCAATAAAGGTCACTGTAAAATCTTTCAGAGTTATTGTCTGAATCCCGATATACATGCTAAAAGGTACAACTTCCTTAAGTTTTGTTCACACTTGGTTATCTCGTGTGTCTTCAATAAAGATCACAGTAATATCTTTCAGAATTATTGTCTGAATCCCGATATACATGCTAAAAGGCACAACTACCTTAAGTTTTGTTCACACTTGGTTATCTCATGTGTCTTCAATAAAGGTCACTGTAAAATCTTTCAGAGTTATTGTCTGAATCCCGATATACATGCTAAAAGGTACAACTTCCTTAAGTTTTGTTCACACTTGGTTATCTCGTGTGTCTACAACAAAGGTCAGTATAATATATTTCAGAGTTTTTGTATGAATCCCTATATACATGCTAAAAGGTACAACTTCCTTAAGTTTTGTTCACACTTGGTTATCTCGTGAGTCTTCAATAAAGATCACAGTAATATCTTTCAGAATTATTGTCAGAATCCCGATATACATGCTAAAAGGTACAACTTTCTTAAGTTTTGTTCACACTTGGTTATCTCGTGTGTCTTCAATAAAGATCACAGTAATATCTTTCAGAATTATTGTCTGAATCGCGATATATAGCTAAAAGGTACAACTTCCTTAAGTTTTGTTCACACATGGTTATCTCGTGTGTCTTCAATAAAGGTCACTGTAATATCTTTCAGAGTTATTGTCTGAATCCCGATATACATGCTAAAAGGTACAACTTCATTAAGTTTTGTTCACACTTGGTTATCTCGTGTGTCTACAACAAAGGTCAGTATAATATATTTCAGAGTTTTTGTATGAATCCCTATATACATGCTAAAAGGTACAACTTCCTTAAGTTTTGTTCACACTTGGTTATCTCGTGAGTCTTCAATAAAGATCACTGTAATATCTTTCAGAGTTATTGTCTGAATACCGAATACACGCTGAAAGGTACAACTTTCTTACGTTATATCTCAATGATTGTAAATAATTTATATGAGTGTGAAAAAGACATTTACTCTTATATATATTATCACCATTTTGACCTTTGAAAAGAACAAGAAATCGAAAGCTTGCTATCAAATTAAATAAACATATTACTAAAAGCTTTATCCTTTATACAATATTTATTCCAATTTCCTTATTTAAAAAAAAATAATGTTAGTTTAAATTCTTTTCGGCTACCAAATTAAATAAAAACAAAAGAAATGTAATATTCAATCTTTTAAAAAACTCATTTCAGAATAATATTAGATTCTCTATCTGCCATTGGGTGTGTGATAACACTAAAGTGAAATAAAAGGTATAAAATAACATAAGACACAGTAAACCATCAACCGTCAAATAAAAATGACAGAAGATAATATCAATGATTTATAACTTAAAACCTACAATATACATAGAAATTCTAGGCATATGATCATTTACAAATTTTCTTCCATCAAGTTGAAATTGGTTTTAGGAAAAATCGAATTTTTTCATCATATTCCATTTTAGAAATTTCTTGTTATTTTTTGTGTGTTATCCTATTTTATTTAGATAAATAACTTTAAAATGTATTCCTTCAAAACCATGATTTCCAATTTATAAAATATTTGGCCTCTATCCATCTTCTCTTACTATGCCTCTATCTATGAATAGATATTTTATATTTGTGAAAAACAAGAAAATAATAGAAAAATGTTCAGGTGTTGATATATATTTTTAAATGGTATGCTTATGCCTAGTACACATTGTAAAGGCCATGATAATCATGTTGGGTAGAAGTTGGCGACTGCTTTTACTGTAAGTGCACCACATGTCTACACATGTGAAAAGCAGTTCGACTTTGCACTTGCAAATATGCCAGAACCCCCGTTTGGTTACTTGCACTCGCTGGTAGGGTTGGATATTTGCAATAATCAGTGGCCATTGGAGCATTTAAATATAAATTTGGAATTTCCTAACCGTTCACATGAGTATTTTTAGATCGCAGCGCGCCATCTAGTGTAATAGAAATCAACTAAATGTTGATTTAGCTTGTTCCAAAGATATTCGGCTAACCCAATTTTTTGATAAATCAAGAAAAGTCAACTATGTACGCGCTTCGGTCTGTTGGCCCTCGTCAGCGTAGTGCAGACTGTACCTCTACGACCAAATATTTGGTCCTAGAGGCTTTCTGAGTATTCAAGAAAATGGGTATTTAAGGCCAGGTTTACGTAAAAACTATTTTCATGGGAAATATAATGTTGATATGCAATTTATTTACATAATATTCAAATCATTCAAATAACCTATGGTTAATGCTAATGCTCTATTGGGGTTATGTGATTACAGTACAAATTGGGAAGCCGGAGATTTAGGTAGGAGGAATTATACTATGGTATATAAAATCTAAAGAGACAAAGGTCCCCTCTCCCGTCAAAATAGACGTCAAAAACTAGACGCCATCTATTGACCGTCGCCGCAACTAGCGGCCTCGGGTCGGTGACAAAGCCACAACACCATCTTTAGCAAACTGAAAAGCGTCCTCCTAGAGACCATAATTAATAGATGGCGTCTAGTTTTTGCCGTCTATTTTGACGGGAGAGGCGACCTTTGTCTCTTTAGATCATTACTAGAAGAATGACCCGGCTTCGCCCGAGAAATCCCCCGAGTGAAGTATCCTTCATACTGAAAGTACATCAATAATAAATAGTAGAAGTGCCATAGAATAGCAATACAGAAGAAACACATAAACTACAGGAAAAAAGTGTGTAATGGCGAAAATTGTATTATATTAGTGTTTAGGTATTTGATTTAATTATTTTTTGCAATCCATTTAGTTGTTTCAAAATTAATATAGTTTAAATAGACGGCAGCTTTTCCACCAAACCCCAATTAACCTTTGAAATTGCCTGAGTTGAGTGACTGACTGTAAAGAATCCTGACTGCGATGCCCATCTTTTCAGTAAGAATAAAAAAAAAGGTTTATAAAAAAATTAATCCAAAATACTGGCATGTAAATATTTTTCTGTAAAAAAAATAAAAGAGCATATGGAAATATTAGGCAAACATATGTGTTCGCTAATGATTGCGACTGCATTTTAAACGATTTTTAAAAATATATTTAAACAAATAAAGGCCAGAACAAAAAATTAATAAAAAAATATGAAATCCATTATTTTACATACATTCACAAAAGCAAACGATGACATAAATGATG
Organism: Cordylochernes scorpioides; assembly: GCA_030710605.1. Classification (NCBI taxonomy): domain Eukaryota; kingdom Metazoa; phylum Arthropoda; class Arachnida; order Pseudoscorpiones; family Chernetidae; genus Cordylochernes; species Cordylochernes scorpioides. The sequence continues at coordinate 155,995,798 of CP092863.1, forward strand.
ACTCTGATACTTGTATATAGAATAATATATATAAATGACTCAAAATATATGAATGAGTTTTAAAAATTGTAAAAAAAAAAAATGCATCGGCCGGAATCGAACCCGGGTCGCCCGCGTGGCAGGCGAGCATTCTACCACTGAACCACCGATGCTTATAAGAAATGGCCTTATTTGGGTATTTATTCCATTCACAAAAGCAAACGATGACAGAATTGATTGTTGATGACTCTGATACTTGTATTTAAGATCCTCCCCGGCAAAATATTTACTATGATACTATGTCTGGTATGGATATATTGATTCCCATCGATCCTATAATACATCCATAGATTCACCCCATATTTACCATAGTATAATTCCTCTTATCTAAATCTCCGACTCACAATTTGTTATTTACTGTAATCACATAACCTCAATAAAGCATTTAGCACACACGCACACACACAAGCCTTTTTATTGGGGCATCCAGCCCTATACATGATTCCCCTCTACGGGATTTAGCAAAGGAAGATATTTCAAAAGTAAAAACTAAAATACAAGAAGTAATAAGGAAAAAGAAAAGAGAGAAGAAAGAAAAAAACAAACAAAAAGAAATATAGCGATATATACAAAAAATAAACATACAGAGCAAAAGGAACCATACATGATTAAATATTTAAATTAAAGTACCAATGTTTAGAGTATGTCAAGGTTAGGATATCATTGAGAGGGCTAGTGTGGAATCAGCCGCATTCAATCTTCGCTTTCCTCCTCCAAGCAAACCACGACATTCGGCGAATCCATTATTCTCCAACGGACATTGACTGCGGCCTTGTAGAATTTATATAAACCGAGGGAGAGACCCTGATCAACCATCAGTGTGTTCATCCAGCTGCAAATTTGTTGGCAGTCAGGTTGAGACCAGGGTAAGTCACCCCAAAATTTCTTTCCTCTGTTTCTCTAAGCAAGAGCATTCAAATATGATATGCATAATTTCGTCTTGGATTCTGTTTTTACACAGATCGCAAGTTAGAGTCAAATCAATCTTCCAGCGCTTTGAACGATTTTCTGGGAAAATCGTCCAAAGGAGTCTCAGTTGTGCAAAAAATATTTTAATTGCTAGAGGAATAGTTGTGAATAAATATCGTTCTGCTGTTATTGAATTTTTTAGGTATTTGAAGTGACTGTAATGTGAAGTATTTAGAATTTTCGCCATGTCGTTTTGGATGCTTTGTTCGGTTGCTATTCGAATAATAGCAGGGATTTCAGTCAGTATTGCAATGTAATCCGGACAACCCTTCAGGAACGAAAAACCGTTTGAGTCTAAAATGGTTTGGCAGGCTTTCGACAAAGGTTAAACCAGCCCTTGATTGCTGTGTAATGTCCAGAGGTGTGACAAACATGCCCGGGGCAACCTACTCTCTTCCATATTCATAATCCTCACCCAAAATCTCAGGACCTGCCTAGTTATGATAACTTCCTGTGATACTCGTCCACACTCCATTCTTAGCATAAAGCCCGGAGTATACTTTGGTAAATTTAGGTAGCGTCTTAGGAAAATATTCTGAACCTAGTCAACTACATTTACTTGGTTGAGTGCCCAGCAGGGTGCGGCGTATAGCATGTGAGGCAAGACCGTCGAATCAAGTAATCTCATTGCCGCATTTAGGAGAGTTAATCTTGGATTTTTGTCAGAACTTGCCACACAGCGCCAATTGCTGCCAGGGCTTTGCCTTGTAGTGTGACGCTACCTTGTTTAGTGAATTTGCACTTGTAAGCGGATATCCCAAGTATAGATATTTCGTAGTAACAGACAGTTGCCGCTCACCCCAAAACCATTTGTCATTTTGTGCTAATCGACCGCCGTTTCTGAAACTACAATTTTTGATTTATTTTCATTCAGGGTTAATAAATTTGTTTCAAAATATTTTCTTAGCATATTGATTTTTATTTGAAGGCTATGTTTGGATTCTCCAATCAAGACAATATCGTCTGCGTATAGTAGAATATGAACATATCCATAATTTGGGAGATATATTACCGGTAAATCTGAACCATTGTAGAGACCGATTAAATCATTTATAAAAAGCATAAATAAATAAGGTGACATCGGCTCCCCTTGTAAAACTCCCGAACGCACCTTTATTGGCGCAGTGAATGAATTGTTCCATCGCACTACCGCTGTCATATATGCGTAATAATCTTTAATTAAGTTAACAAAACGGTGGTTGAGACCTGCATCTACCAGTTTTCTCCATAATAATGAGTGGGGCACTGTGTCAAAGGCTTTTTTCAAATCCACGAAGAACATGTAGCATTTTCTTCTCTTTCGGCTTAGAGTCATTTGAATCAGGGATGATAGAGTGAATATATGGTCCTGACAAGAGTGGCCGGCCCTGAATCCCGCCTGGTTCTCAGGAACTATATTTCTCCTTTCGATCCAACTGCCTAGACGAGATTTGAGTATTGATGTAAATAATTTTACTATATTGCTTAAGAGCGCTATGCCTCGATAGTTAGAGGGGTCGTCTGGATCACCATTCTTAAAAATTGGTTGAATAACTGATTTCAACCATGTTGTCGGAAATTCAGACGTTCTCAAAATTCTATTGAATATATCCTTTAAGGAAATTATATAATCTTTTGGGAGGGCCTTTATTGCTTCATTCATTATGTCGTCAAAACCAGTCGCCTTGCCATGCCTTATTCGAGAAATTTATTTGCTTATTTCATTAAGAGTTATGCATTTAGTTAGCTCATTATCTGTATTTAGGAGGGTCATAGTAACGGGTTCGTAATCTGGTATTGGTTCTGTATCCAGGAGTTTATTGTAAAATTGCTGCCAGTCCGATATTGAGATATTGCCCTGTGTATAGTTTCTTTTTCTGAAGCGGAGCTATTGTTTTCCAGAATTCACTTGAATCGTATGCATTATTTATTTTTTCTTGTATTTCACAGAAATATTTTTTTCTTTTTATTGTTAATAATCGATGTATATTTGTTCCTTGTTTTAACATATTCCAAACGATCTAGATCCCTATTAGATTTAATATATTTTGTCAGAGCTGCTTTCATAATCTTTTTCGCTATGTAGCACTCATGATCAAACCAAGGCTTCGACAGTAAGTTATTCGCTTTTATTTCAATTTGCATACCATTTTGTACCATTGCGCTTTTGGATCTGATTAATCATGTTGTTCATTATATTCTCAATCGAGTCATTCCAAAATCCATAAGCTCCTCCTAAGTCCTCTACAAATAGCGTTACTCTTTCGGGTAACCATATATATTTTTCTTTACCCGTGAAGTCGGGTTCGTCATTTGTTTCGGTCCCCAACTCATATCCATTTTTATAATTAGAGGTAAGTGATCTGAGTTTGGTAATCCCTCGATGTATAGGTCATGTACGTAACCTAACAGCCCATGGGAGACAATACAGTAGTCTACCACCGAGGATCCCCGTGCTGATATATATGTGTAGTTACCACTTCTGTCACCCTTTGTTCTGCCGTTCAAAATTGTAAGAGTATTATTATCCAATCTATCTATGAATTGTTCTGAATGTGTAGATATTACAGGATCTTTAGAAGTGCGTCTAGTAGTCAAGTAGCAAGGAAGGTATAATGTATTATGAAGAATTCCCATTGCACCCGTTCGTGTATTCAAGTCACCAGCCAGTAAAACTTCGTATCCTTCAACTATCTTCCCTTCTATTTGGTCGAGTAAATTTTTGCAGTTGGTCAAATAGTGTTCGTTTGGTGTCAAGTAAGCAAAGATCATACACACTCGTATTTCACCGTCCAACCTCAGACAGATCATAATCCATTGTTTTTCAATTTCAGTCCCTTCAATCTTGTCTTTTATAGCTTCTCGAATCCCAACAATAATTCCCCCCGATGATCTACCCTTCTTGTAATAAAGCATTAGCATTAACCAAGTTTCAAAATCCTGAACACCTTCTAATAAACTGTCCGTTAACTTCTGATCCAAGGGAAGAAAACCAACTTTACCTGAAAATACAAAACAAGCTGTTTAAAATAAAGACCAATACATCAAGTTTAATAGATTCTGCAGGATGTATATTTTAAGGCGAAAGTATTGACTGTTGGCCACTGACTCGTTCTGATGTAATCATTGGATGTGATTAATTTACTTAGTCTACAAGTTGTTCTAACTGTTGTAAATGGCAATTTTGTGTACACATTTCATACGGTGTACATATTTCAAGTTATTTATAATTATTATATGCAAAATTTGACATTGAATCTGTAATTTGCGTGCTTCCCAATGTTTAATTATGTAAATTTCACGATGATTTGATTAGAATATAATTTCAGATTTACCACGCATTTATCCTAATTGTGGATATGGCGTGTCTTTGCAACTGTTAAATAAATATATTTACCAAGTTTAAACGACTTGAGGAATAAACAACAACATTAACCAATAATCCATAGGTTATGTTAATGATTAACTGTTATGCAAATCAGTATTTTGCATATCTATCTTATAAAGAGTCCTATGCATTACCGCACATATTGCTAGGGATACCCACAAGAAAGAATGGCTCCAACAATCTAACCCCTAAATTCCCCAGATGGCCAGAAAAATGCCATTCCTCCTATCTTGGGAATATTTTTTCTCTCTCTTGGCAAACTTCAACAAGAGGAATTTATCTCTCTCCATATATCCCACCAATAAATCTCTCAAACCGATATATATTACACACCATTCTATATTTCTCTCCTATTTCAAAACTATCACATGTTGAAAGGGTTAATAGAGTTTGGCGTCTCTCTGTGTTAACTTCTTATATTTTATTCTCTTATTGAAGTTTTTACTTAAACACTTTTCTAACCTTTTTTTGTTTGAAAATTATAAATCTCTGACAATATATACATACTGCGATGCACTAGCGCGCCATCTGTTATGAAAATTAGAAACTATTTTAGACACGTAAGATTCTTTTTGAAATTAAACAATTTCTACTGCCCTTACTGCAATAAAAAAAATAATAATAGGAGTGCCTGGCTCATCAGTGGTGAAACCTCCCAGCGGTAGATTAAACTGGCGAAACCGCTGGAAGGGTTCGCCACTGATGAATTAATTTTTCCATTGCAGTAAGGGCAATAGAAATTGTTTAATTTCAAAAAGAATCTTACGCGTCTAAAATAGTTTCTAATTTTCATAACAGATGGCGCGCTAGTGCATCGTAGTATGTATATATTATCAGAGATGTATCATGGGTGGCTCATCAGTGGTGAACCCTCCCAGCGGTAGATTAAACTGGCGAAACCGCTGGGAGGGTTCACCACTGATGAGCCAGGCCCTCCCATTATTTTTTTCCATGCAGTAGGGGCAGTAGAAATTGTTTAATTTCAAAAAGAATCTTACGCGTCTAAAATAGCTTCTAATATATACATACTCTTATTATACAAATGAAAACACCAAAACGTGAATGTTTCTTTCCACAGATAAATCAAACTTCTAATGTCCTTAATGCGATGGAAAAAATATTGGGAGGACTTGGCTCATCAGTGGTGAACCCTCCCAGCAGCTTCGCCAATGTAATCTACCAGACCGCTTCTTTGGAGTTCTAATACTATATTGGACGATTCTGCTTATGTATGCTACACTGTAGGGTGGAATCTTAGAAATGGTATTCAAGTAAACTATGGACATAAGCTTTTAGAGGACAGTAGAATTACATATAATATTTGTATCAAGCAATGCTCTTCCGCAAACAAAAAGATCAAGTTAGGCATAAATTAATTAAAAGTCATCTCCTTATCGTGCAACTGAAAGTTGCTAATGGCATGCGCCATGCGTCGCGGTCTCACGCAATTCTGGCCTTAACTACCCGTTTCATGATTTTTCAAGATGCCCTAAATGACCAGTTTTTTTTTTGTCGTTGAGGTACAGCTTGCACCACGCTGACGAGGGCCAACAGCCCGAAACACAAAGGTGGTTAGCTTTTCTTGATTAATCAAGAATGGTAATTGGCAAATTCTGGAATAATTAGAAATTAACGAGAATAGTTTATATTTATTCCGATAGATGGTGCAAGCCATCAGCAACCTTCAGTTGCACGATAAGGAGATGCCTTTTTCTTGATATATATAATGTGTTTTTAACCAAAATGGCTGTTGTACAGCTCCCGTTGCCCCTAAAGGAGCGGACTCCAAGTTTGTAACGAGAAACTCGACAACCATTACTCTGCATCTCTCAGCTTGGAGAACAGGAGGCTGTCCCATTACCTTCTTCGCCGGACAGTTCCAGAGAGACGGAGGACCCTGGACTCCACTAGTCCCTATGGAAGGGGGCCCTCTTTGCAGGGGACCTCATCCCAGCTACGTGGTACCGGTTTTCCGTAGCGGCCAGGAACACCGTTGGCGTCACCGATGCAGAGTACCGCCTAGCTACGCTAACCCTAACTGGAGGTAGGTAAACTTCTATCTCCTTATTATTGCAGTAAGGACAATAGAAAATTGTTTTATTTTTAAATTAATCATAAGCGTCTAAAATAATTTAAATTTTTTAAGTTAGAATATATTCAGTTATATTCAATTATAGAATAATCACAACGATTAGTTGACATTTATTCCCATAGATAACCATCAGTAACTTAGTTGCACAATCAGGATTTCTCTCAAATTAGAGTTGTAAAAAGCGCTAGGACGAAAGAAATTTGCTTTTTTGAAGAAGAAAAATATTGTTTAATAGTTTCGTTTATTATATATATTTTTGCTTATCCCTAGTACACATGGTGCAGGCCATGATAATCATGGTGGGTAGAAGTAGGCGACTGCTTTTACTGTAAGTGCACCATATGTCTACACATATGAAAAACAGTTCGACTTTGCACTTATAAATATGCAAGAGCCCCCGTTTGGTTACTTGCACTCGCTGGTGGGGTTAGAATTTTTCAATAATCGTTGGCTATTGAAGTAATTTTTATTGAGGAAAAAAATTGCTCAATGCGGGATTCGAACCCGGGTCGTAGCGGTGGAAAACCAACGGTTTATACCATTATTCCACAATGGGATGACCTAGCTCATCAGTGGTGAACCCTCCCAACGGTTTCGCCAGTTTAATCTATGGTAGATTGAGACAGGCCCTCACATTATCATTACATTAAGGGCAGTAGAAATTGTTTAATTTTAAAAGAATTATACGCGTCTATAATAATTTAGAATTCTCATAACAGATGTCGCGCTAATGTATCATAATATATATAAGTATTGTTTTGGAAAATAGAGCAATCCATAAATAAATCTTTAATTAAAAAGGCATATTATTTTACCAATATTTCAGTTGGCTGAACGCCAACCTTTATCAATATACAGTTAAAACCCTCTTGGGACTCACCAAAATAGGGTGCTATAGAGAGGGGGTGCTATAGACAGGTCACTTTTAAATGTAAATCGCATTGCACTACGTATTTAAAAATCGGGCGCTATAGAGAGAAAGGCGCTATTTAGAGGGGACGCTATAGACAGGTTTAACTGTATGTTCAAAATGTATCAAAATATATTATAATCTTATTAAGGTTAGCGTTTAGCCAACTGAAACATGGGTAAAATAAATGATATTTTGATCCAATATATGCTTTTATAAGTACAGTGGTACCTCGACATACGAGCGCCCCAACATACGAGTTTTTCGAGATACGAGCCGACGAGCAAGTGATTTTTTTTTTTGCTTTTAGTTACGAGCGAAATTCGAGATACGAGTTCGGTTCGGTAGTGTTGAAGATATTAATCTGTGATTTTAAATGTTTCTTTTTGACCAGTACTTTTGTTTTGTTTTTGCTTTTTCTAAAATGTTTCTTCTTCTACATTATTATTTGTTCTATATGCAAAGCTTTGTTTTTTTAGACTTGAATAAACAAATTCAAGTTTATTATATTTTTGTGTGCTTTTAAAGTTAAAACACAACAGGTAGTAACACGCAGTCGCGCCATCACGATCAGTTAGCAGCGTGCTTCCGCTGTGATAAGTTGTGTTTTGTGTTCGCGTTTTGTGTTGCGTTTACATTTACAGTTTAGTTCATTTATTTTTATAACCATGGATCGGAAGAAAGTTTGTAAAAAGTCAAGTGCTAAGAAAAATATGATGAATATTGAATTAAAACGTCAAATTATAGAAAAACATGAGCAAGGTGTTCGAGTTGTTGACTTGTCGAGGCAAAGACCAGTGAGGATATCTAATTTATTTCTTTACATTCTCTTTTTTTGTTTTTGTGCAATAAATATTTGATATTTATAAATACGTTCTTAGTATTTAAAAACACGTAACAAAAATAACTGGGGTGACATTTTGGAGGTTGGAACGGATTAATGGTAGTCCAATTGTTTTGTATGGGGAAATTTGCTTCGAGATACGAGTAATTCAAGATACGGTTGCGGAATGAATTAAACTCGTATGTCGAGGTGTATATTTATAACATATTAAGAACGTGTGTGTAAGCCCTATATTTCAATAGAAGATAAACAGGTTAGGAAAGCTATAGTATCCAGAGAGCCAGCTATAACCCAAAAAGCTAAATAACGGCCAAGAAGGAAAATTTATGACCTTAATATATCTAGATTCTGTTCAAGATAAAAATTTTAAATTACACGAATTTTGGAACAAGTTAAAATTTATTATTTTACCCGCGTCTCTTTTATTGGTTACCTTTTAATCGAGGGAGAATTAGACCTATCAAATTTTCTCGTGGAACTTTCTACCTTTTTGTTGTAAAATTGGGAAATATATCTCGGTATAATACAGTAGAACCTCTCTTTAACGGACACCCCGCTAGAGGAAACCTCTCCATAAAGGACAGTTTTCATTTATAAAATTACCATTTTTACAATTTAGCAACTCTCCGGTAAGAGGACATCTCTCCCTAAAAGACACTTTGGTTCTGCAATTAGGTGTTGTCTTTTACAGGGAGTTTCTACTGTATATATCATATTAGTTATATACTTGTATTATTAATAATTTGTTTTTAAAGGGATAGGTGTTTTTTTTTGTTCATGAATATCATTCCACTAGCGACTTGATGTTGTATCACATATATAGATATATAGATGGAAATTTTGCCGGGAGGATATTGATATAAAGAGACAAAGCTCGCCTCTCCCGTCAAAATAGATGGCGTCTAGTTTTGACGTCTCTTTATATAGATATATGTGAAAAAAATAATTTTTAAAAATAAAAAAGGTCAAGTGTTGATGTTAAAATTTGAAAATGGCATATCCTGAGCTCACATGAGCTTTTTCGATGGCAGAGCGCCATCTAGTGGAACAAAATAGATTAATATGTGTGCCCCAAAATAGGTACCTCTCCCTTTAAACAACACCAGTTTTTGACAAATCCAGACAAAAAGTCAACCTTTATACCATGATATACCATTACCTTTATACCATGATATACCATTACCTTTATACCATGATATACCATTACCTTTATACCATGATATACCATTACCTTTATACCATGATATACCATTACCTTTATACCATGATATACCGGTTGTTGTCTAAATTTGTCAAAACTGGTGTTGTGGCTTTATCAACACTAGTGAAGAATTTTACTGGGGTGGTGCACAGCGTCATAATTCTGATGCATTTTTAAAGGGAGAGGTGCCTATTTTGGCACATAAATATCATCCTCCCACAACTTTGTTAAATATGTAAATTATGAATTTTTTTCAGTTAAACCTGTCTATAGCGCCCCCTCTTGGGACTCGCCAAAATAGTGTGCTATAGAGAGGTCACTTTTAATGCAAAATGTTTACATTTTAATGTTTAAAATCGGGCGCTATAGAGAGGAAGGCGCTATTTAGAGGGGGCGCTATAAGCAGGTTTAACTGTATATGTATTTTTAATTAAAAAGGCATATATTGGATAAAATATTATTTATTTTTACCAATATTTCAGTTGGCTGAACGCCAACCTTTATCAAGGTGTTATAATATATTGTTGACATACATTAATATGTTATAATACCTTGATAAAGGTTGGCATTCAGCCAACTGAAATATTGGTAAAATAAATGATTTATTGATCCAATATATGCCTTTTTAATTAAAGATTTATTTATGGATTGCTCTATTTTCAAAAAGGTATATGTATATATAAATGTTTTGAAAATAGAGCAATCCATAAATAAATATTCAATTAAAAAGACATATATTGGATCAAAATATCATTTATTTTACCAATATTTCAGTTGGCTGAACGCCAGCCTTTATCAAGGTAGTATGTGGCGCTGAGTTTGTTGTTGACACACTTTAAAAATGTTATAATACCTTGATAAAGGTTGGTGTTCAGCCACCTGAAATGTTGGTAAAATAAATGATATTTTGATCCAATATATGTCTTTTTATTTAGAGATTTATTTATGGAATGCTCTATTTTCAAAAAAAAAATATATATATATATGTCATAATATATACTCTTCCTGGAATAATAAAACAAACCTACAGTCAACCAGAGAGAGATGGGCAGCTAGAGGGTGTCACTTTAGACATCAGAACATTCCAAGGGGCTCCTGGAGTCCGGCACTTAACACCTCGGAACCTTGGAGACAGTTGGGTGATTGTGTGCGACACGAACGGCCGCTCAGCGGTGGCAGCCCCCTCGCTCTCCCTCTCTCTCTCGGATGGCCTTCCAAATTCCTCTACCAATTTGTGGTGTGATTATTTCTCTTTCCCCACATTATTATTATCACTATATTGTCACATAAAAAGTCGACAGGATCTTATCACATAAAAGTCGACAGGATCTTATCACATCGAAAGTCGACAGGATCTTATCACATAAATATATATGTAATACATAATATATTATTTACTACTGAAATTTAAAGCACGATAAGTTTCATATACATAGCTAATTTTCCGTTATAAATCAAACCAATATATATATATATAAAGAATTCATACAGTATTTCAATCACTTTTATAAAATTCTGTAAACGTTTCCTATAAAAGGCCATCACATACCAATTTACCCCATAGAGAATCGACGAGAAATTTTATCAGTTCTCTCAAAAATGGTCTATAGCTACCGTCAAACAATGGAACACGGACTTAACGACGACAAAAATCCCTCAAGAAAAACCATTAAACGTCTTGGAAATCTCTTAATATAGCTTTATCTTAACTCTCTTTTATTCCCCATCCAACATAAAGTGGACAATCATTTGTTCAATGGCCGTTTTCCTCTGATTTTTATTTTCTACATTCTGGGGAAAAGCGCTCTGATACGAATTTCTACAAATCCCTTGTGATTTCTTGAAGGATTAAATGTCTAATTATATTTTATTGTAGTTAAAAACTGCAGATTTCGAAGGCAATTAAAAGGTACATAATCCTTGAGCTTTAGGCGATACTTAGATAAATGACATTATAGCTATTTCCACTTCTGCCAAGGTTTCTATCAACAACAACAAAAACCTTTATTAAGACACTATTGTCTTACAAGGGGATTCCCCTAAAAGGTTATGTATGTACATGAGTGAGGAGGAAAGGCAATTTAGAAGGGAGAGGGAGAAATCAGCCGTTGTCTGTGGAGCTGAGCACTTCTTTCTATCTTTAAACATTCTTTAAAAACTATATATGAATCAAGATAATTGTAAAAGGTTTCTTAATTCAATAAAAAATGGCAAGCTTTCAAGCGTTAGTTCATCATAAGGTCAATTGTTTCGCAAATACCTACAATATATATAGAGAAATATGACATGTGTCGGACCTGGAGGCTGTTGTTGGGTTCTGTGCTGCCTGGTGTATAGGAGCTCCATCTATGGTTCCTTTCTTCCTGTGGTGAATCTGTATAAGACTGGTGGTCTTAATAAAGCTGTGTGTATCAAATATTGTTGGGTTCTGTGCTGCCTGGAGTATAGGAGTTCTATCTATGCTTCCTGTGGTGAATCTGTATATGACCGGTGGTCTTAATGAAGCTGTATGTGTGTATCAAATATTGTTGGGTTTTGAGCTGCCTGGAGTATAGAAGTTCCATCTATGCTTCCTTCCTGTGGTGAATCTGTATAAGACCGGTGGTCCTAATAAAGCTGTATGTGTGTATAAATATTGTTGGGTTCAGTGCTGCCTGGAGTATAGAAGTTCCATCTATGCTTCCTTCCTGTGGTGAATCTGTATAAGACTGGTGGTCTTAATAAAGCTGTATGTGTGTGTCAAATATTGTTGGGTTCTGTGCTGCCTGGAGTATAGGAGTTCCATCTATGCTTCCTGTGGTGAATCTGTATAAGACTGGTGGTCTTAATAAAGCTGTGTGTATCAAATATTGTTGGGTTCTGTGCTGCCTGGAGTATAGGAGTTCTATCTATGCTTCCTGTGGTGAATCTGTATATGACCGGTGGTCTTAAAGAAACTCTATGTGTGTATCAAATATTGTTGGGTTCTGTGCTGCCTGGAGTATAGAAGTTCCATCTATGCTTCCTTTCTGTGGCGATTCTGTATAAGACTGGTGGTCTTAATAAAGCTGTATGTATGTATCAAATATTGTTGGGTTCTGTGCTGCCTGGAGTATAGTAGCTCCATCTATGCTTCCTTCCTGTGGTGAATCTGTATTAGACCGGTGGTCTTAATAAAACTTTGTGTGTATTGTAGGTATTTACGAAACAATTGGCCTGATGATGAGCTAACACTTGAAAACTTGCCATTTTTATTGAATAAAGAAACTTTTTGCACAACACAAATTATCCTGATTGATATAAGGTTTTTAAATACTTTTCAATTATTTCACAATCTAAATAAATTTTCTTTATATATAAGAATTGAAAGCATCAAATCACGAATGTTTCTATTTAAATATAAAACAAACTTCTACTGTCCTTACTGCGATGTCTTTATTGTCCTTACCAGTGATGAGCCAAGCCCCTCAATCATTTTGTCATCACAGTAAGGACAGTGGAAGTTTGTTTTATGTGTAAAAGAAACATGCATGTCTTAATATTTTTGTGTTCTATGTTTGACTGGGTTGCAAACACAAAATTCCTTTTATATATAAAAATATATATTCACACAAGCTTTTATTAAGACATTATGAGTGTACACATAAGAATTCGTTGAAAACAACCATAATAAGAAACATCAAAAGATACCCATCTAAATTTCAAAAGTAAGTTTCCTCATAGTTTATCATACGAGGTTGTGTTCAAAAGGTATCGCGACATTTGAATTTTCGCGGGTTTACGTTTATTCGAATTTCGATCTTTTTGTGGCTTTATGTTGGTACTCATGTCTCTCACTTATGCCGACAAGCTCGGCCATTTTGAATGTTCACTTAATTGTTGACAGCTGCTTTGCTTGCAGGTGTTTTGGATCGTCTTCGATTTTTACCTATTAAAAAATGGATCAAAGAACCTGTATCAAATTTTGTGTGAAAAACGAAATTAAGTGCGCGGATGCATTCCGAATGTTGACTGTGGCATACAGAGAAGCTACCTTGGACCGAAGCAACGTTTATCGGTGGTACAAAATGTTCTCAGAAGGCCGAGAAGATGTGAACGACGAAGAGCGTGCCGGACGCCCGAGCACTTCAACAACAGACGAAAAAATTAATGAAGTGGAGAAAATGATATTGGCCAATCGTCGAATCACCGTTAGAGAAGTTGCTGAGGACCTAAACATATCGATTGGCTCGTGCCATTCGATTTTTATCAATTATTTGGGCATGAGACGGGTCGCCGCGAAATTCGTACCAAAATTGCTCAATTGCGACCAAAAACAGCATCGCATGAACATTGCTAATGAGATGTTGGACTCTGTCCCCGACGATTCAAATTTGCTCCAGAGGGTCATAACTGGTGACGAAGCGTGAGTTTATGGTTATGACGTGGAAACCAAAGCTCAATCATCTCAATGGAAGCTGCCGCACGAACCAAGACCGAAAAAAGCGCGCCAAGTTCGGTCGAATGTGAAAGTTTTGCTGACAGTTTTCTTTGATTGCAGGGGCGTGGTGCATCATGAGTTCTTGCCACAGGGTAGAACGGTCAATAAGTAATATTACCTACAAGTTATGCGCAATTTGCGCGAAGCAATCCGCCAGAAACGCCCGGATTTGTGGAATAACAAATATTGGCTTTTGCACCACGATAACGCCCCTGCTCACACATCGTTGCTTGTGCGCGACTTTTTGGCCAAAAACAACACACTAATGATGCCGCAGCCACCGTATTTCCCAGATCTGGCCTCCTGTGACTTTTTCTTGTTCCCTAAACTGAAGAGGCCCATGAAAGGACGACGTTACGCTACGCTTGACGAGACAAAGACGGCATCGAAGGAGGAGCTGAAAAAGATTTGTTTTCAAATGATTTTTTGAAGTGCTTCGAAGATTGGTAAAACCGTTGGCACAAGTGTATAATATCTCATGGGGATTACTTTGAAGGGGACAAAATAGGTATTCATGAATAAGTAAATAATTTTTGAAAAAACACAAAAGTCGCGATACCTTTTGAACACACCTCGTTTATACAATACGGAAATATATTTTCTTTAAATATATCTACTTTAAATTCTGTTAGGAAAATATCTCTTATAACTATATAGTTTGCAATTCCAGAAAATAATGGTATTGATATGAGAGGTAAGAGCATTCTCCATTGGTGATGGTGGTGTCTTGTCCACTCCATGGAAAGTGAGGTGCCATTGCCCCGTTAGGTCAGCCACATTTCTAAGTTACCTGTTCACGGTTACCGTAGCGGCTCGGGGCTCACGACACCGTACTTCGCCCTACAGGGTCTTGTGCTGCTTCTCCCGCCCGCCATGTAGAGGAGGTCATTCTCCTTTTGAAAATGCATATAAGCATTTTGTTGATATTCTTTAGAAACCCAAATAGATTCATATTGGTGCGTATCAAAATTCCAGTTTTGACAAATTTAGGTTGAAATACCTATATATCATTGTTTCAGGATTTTTTTATCTGAAGCCTTATCCTCTGAATGGCGGTTAGATACTGGCCACGGCATCTTTATCGCTTTTTTGGTTCAAAAATAATTTAATACAAAGCATTAACACGCCATCAATATATAACGAATGAAGACATTAAAACACGAATGTTTCTTTTCACAAATATATCAAACTTCTACCGTCCTTGCTACGATGAAAAATATTGGGAGGGCTTGACTCATCAATGGTGACACCTCCTAGCGGTTTCGCCAATTTAATCTACCATACCGTTTCTTATAGCTCTAATATTATATTGAACGATTCTGCTTATATATGCTGCAATGAAGGTTAGAATCTCAGAAATGGTATTCACGAAGAATTAATATTTACAAATTCATATTTTCAGCCGGGGAGTCTCTCCCCACCGTACAAGTGCTCTCTTTCAGGCGATGAGGGGATGGTCAATTCCAACACTCAGCCCCACCTGCACGAAGTACCGATAAATTCGGCACTTCGTTGATGCAGTTTTCTCAATGTTAGATGTCGAATACAGACTGTGTGTCTTCCATCAACCAACCCTGAAGAAATGTAAAGTCCTTCAATGTGGGGTGTGCAGCTACGGTAGCTCCTGAGACCCCTGACAGACCCCCCAACTACCTCCAGAGATACCAGCGAAGCCTGTCTATCCTGGTCCCCGTGCTGTCGGCTGTGGTAGTGCTGGTCGCGGTGTCCCTGGCTGTCTTCCTTCTGATGTGTCGTCGACGGCGTCTTACTCATCTATACGAAGGTACCTATACTCACTGTCTGTCAGGAATGTGGACAGGGGACTTCACATTTGCAATCAGAGCCTCGCTGTCTAGATGTGTTTCTTCTGATTCCAGGCTTCTGACAAAGACAGATTCGAAGTAGGGCATGTAGCGGTGGATGATTGTAAGGAGGTAATAAGAGCCTCGTTGTCTAGATGTGTTTCTTCTGATTCCAGACTTGTGACAAAGACAGATTCAAAGTAGGGCATGTAGCGGTGGATGATTGTAAGGGGGTAATAAGAGCCTCGCTGTCTAGATGTGTTTCTTCTGATTCCAGGCTTCTGACAAAGACAGATTCAAAGTAGGGCATGTAGCGATGGATGATTATAAGGGAGTAATAACGTGCTGCATCCGACACCTTGGTGAAGGGAGCCTCTAGAACAAGGCCCATAGGACATCTTCCTTCCTTGCAGAGTTCAGCAACCAAGGCCATGGACATTGCTGTTCCTAGTGAATGGCCCCATACAATAAACCTTCCTTATCTCTTCATATTAAAGATACTTCAGCCAGTAAATATTTTTATTATTTCGACATTTCAACAAAAAACCTTATATGAGAATAATGTTTAATGCTTTACCAAATGTCAAAAAAAAAAAGTACAAATGTGATATTGCACTGGGATAAGGTGCATAAATTATTAAAAAGGCATCTCCTTATCGTGCAACTGAAAGTTGCTGATGGCTTGCGCCATCTATCAGAATAAATATTAACTATTCCCTGTGGTTAGCTTTTCTTGATTAATCAAGAATGGGGATTTGGCCAATTCAGGAATAATTAAAAAAATCAACGAGAATAGTTGATATATATTCCGATATATAACGCAAGCCATCAGAAACTTTCAGTTTCACGATAAGGAGATGCTTTACCAAATGTTTTAATTTTTGTTCGCTCCTGACAAGGATAAAAGATTTTTGTCGAAACGATAATAAAAAAAATTACTGGCCGAAGTATCTTAAATTTGATGAACTATGAATGCCGGCCAGGCAGCCTTTATCTTTTAAGATAACTGATATCTCTTCTATTTAGTAATATTGTTACGACGCTCAGCGTTTTTCAGCCAAAAATTGAGACAAGGTAACACGAAAGAGAATTTAAGTTCTAACTAATTATTGGATTAATCTGTTGGTTCATTGTGTGTGGTCAGGTTCACTTTCTAACTTAATTATTTAATTTTAGAAAAAAATGGGAAATACAAGGTATGTCCCATAAGTTCCCGGACTGGGTCCATAAAAAAAGGTAAGATATTTTTTAAAAAAATTATTAAAACTTTTTAAAGTAATCCCCCCTTGCTTCAACGCACCAGCGCCATCGTTTCCCCCAAATTGTCGAAACAGTTTTTATAGAGCTCTTTTGGAATGCTCTTCAATGCCAACAGCGATTTTTCTATTATGTCATCCCTGTTGTCAAAATGTCTTCATTTTAGAACTGATTTAAGTTTGGGGAACAGGAAAAAGTCATTTGGTGCGATGTCTGGGGAATAGGGTGGTTGAGGTAGGATTTCTGTCCCGTTTTTAGCCAAAACAACTCGTCACCAAGTGCGCTGTGTGAGGGCGGGCATTGTTATGGTGTAGGATCCAGTCACCATTAGGCCATTTTTCTGGCTTTTTTTTTCGAATCGCTTCCCTCAGATGGCGAAGAATGTCCAAATACATTTCCTTAATAACCGTTTGGCCTGCAGGAAGATACTCGTGATGAACAATGCCCTTGTTATCCAAAAAAGCGACCAGCAACACCTTGTTTCTGGATTTCAATATCCTGGATTTTTTTGGTCTAGGCTCACCCTGACCTCTTCACTCGGCATATTGACGCTTGGTTTCAGGGTCATAGTCATAGACCCATGTCTCGTCGCCTGTGATTATCTTGTCTTTCCATTCCGGATCCGTTCTTGTCATTTCTAACATGTTCTCACAGGTTGCAAGCCGACACAGTTTTTGCTCATTAGTGAGGAATCTTGGGATGAATTTTGCAGGAGTCTTTTTGAGCTTCAAATCTTTGGTTACGATCCTTCCAATCGTTGTTTTAGAGATGCCTGTGTCTTGCTCTAGCTCCAGCAAAGTGGTTCGAGGATTTTCTTTTATCAAATCGGTGATTTTTTTGCACATTTTGGGCGTCCTTGCCGAGGTTCATCTTCAATGGAAATTCTGCCAGCTTTAAATCTAGAATGCTATTCAAAAACAGTTGTTCTCTTTGGAGAGTCATTGGGGAATACTTTATTAAGCATTTCAAAAGTTTCGGTTGCAGATATTTGAAGTTTCACACAAAATTCTATGCAAATCCTCTGCTTCAATTTTTGTTCCATCGTAAAATCGCCGCATCGCTAGGTGTGACCTTTAAACAAATTAGAATGACCTTGGCGCGCGCTAATGTACCGCCTCGATATTGGTACCACCGTGTTGCATGATATTTTTCTATAATAAGCAGTCAAATTTATTTACATTTTTCATTCATTTATTTTTTTATGGACCCAGTCCGGGAACTTATGGGACATGCCTTGTATATTCCCGAATATAACATAAAGTAGCGGGAGAAGGAGTTCCATTATTTGTACATCACCCTAGTAAAAAAATACCAGTGATGATAAAGAATAAGCCACAACACCAGTTTTGGCAAAATTCAGACGAAAATCCAAACTGTATACCCTGGTTTCGTACTTTAGCCCTCATCAGTACTGGGGTGGCTTCGATTTCATAACATCCCACCAGAGGGGTTTTGAAATCGAAGCCACCACTGTACTGATGAGAACCAAAGCCCAAAACTATGATATACAGATTATATTTCTATCTGAATTTTTCAAAACTGGTGTTGTAGATAATTCTTTATCATCACTAGTAAAATTTTTACTAAAGTATGCACAGTACATCGTTCTGATTCACAAATAGAGAGATACCTCTTTTGGTCCATACACTTAATCATGTAATAAAATTAAGGAAGGAACATCACCTAATTATTTGACTAAAATTTATTTTTTACATTCGAGGAAAAACTATTAGAAAAATATGATACTCAAAATAAATGAGATAGTTATGTATGAATGGAGCAATAGGCTAGCACGTTCGGCTGTTAACCGAAAGGTTGGTGGTTCGAGCCCACCCAGGGACGTCTTTTTTTATTTCTTTTTTTTTTTTGTTTTTCTTCAAAACGTTATTAATTTATATAAAATCAATAGGTCATCATAGTAATAACCAATCCATTTATTAATGATATTTTTACGAAGAATACTCCTTTAGACAATTTTGCCAATTTACTCTTCCGTTTTTATTCTTCGCAGACCTTTATTACATACTTGATATTCATTTACATTTTTGAGAATGATGGATAATCAATAATTTCATTAAAAAGGCCCTCCCTGGCCTCAGCTTTCACACATAGGTTCTTTAACAAGCCCTTACGTGTGATAAAACAATTACATCTTATGAATTGCTTATATGACACATAAAGCTCGCACAATTTTATTCTAATACAGAAATCGGTGGCATTAGTTGATATTGTGGTTTTACAACGTACAGATGTCCAGTAGTAGTGGTGTGGACCATAGAAAGGATCAAGACGTGGAGTATGCGGCAGGTCCCTGCGGACCCACCCAGCCAGGCGAAGACTCCAAGGACGCCGTGTCCCTGACAGAAAAGCCGGGCTACCCTCCACGGGAGTCTCTCTACTTCCCCGCTCCATATGCCGCCACCAGGGTCCATCGCCGTGGGGAGGACAGTCTGGTGCGGGGCGAGCATCTGTACGACATCCCTCAACCGGTGGGTGGTTATACCTCAGTCAGTTAGTTATACCTCGGTCAGTTAATAATACCTCGGTCAGTTAGTTATACCTCGGTCAGTTTGTTATATCTCAGTCAGTTAGTTATACCTCGGTCAGTTAGTTATACCTCGGTCAGTTAGTTGTACCTCGGTCAGTTAGTTATACCTCGGTGAGTTAGTTATACCTCTGTCAGTTAGTTATACCTCAGTCAGTTAGTTATATCCCAGTCAGTTAGTTATACCTCGGTCAGTTAGTTATACCTCAGTCAGTTAGTTATACCTCAGTCAGTTAGTTATACCTCAGTCAGTTAGTTATATCCCAGTCAGTTAGTTATACCTCAGTCAGTTAGTTATACCTCAGTCAGTTAGTTATACCTCAGTCAGTTAGTTATATCCCAGTCAGTTAGTTATACCTCAGTCAGTTAGTTATACCTGAGTCAGATATTTATACCTTAGTAGTTACCCATACCTCGGTCAGTTAGTTATACCTCAGTCAGTTAGTTAAACCTCAGTCAGTTAGTTATACCTGAGTCGATATTTATACCTCAGTCAGTTAGTTATACCTCGGTCAGTTAGTTATATCTCAGTCAGTTGGTTAAACCTCAGTCAGATAGTTATATCTCAGTCAGTTAGTTATACATAGATCAGTTAGTTATACCTAGGATAGTTGGGTATAACTCAGTCAGTTAGTTATACCTCGGTCAGTTATTATACCTCAGTCAGTTAGTTATACCTAGGTCAGTTAGTTATACCTCGGTCAGTTATTATACCTCAGTCAGTTAGTTATACCTAGGTCAGTTAGTTATACCTAGGTCAGTTAGTTAAACCTCAGTGAGTTAGTTATATATAGGTCAGTTAAATATACCTCAGTGAGTTAGTTATACCTCAGTCAGTTAGTTATACCTCAGTCAGTTAGTTATACCTCGGTAAGTTAGGTATACCTCGGTCAGTTAGTTATACCTCTGTGAGTTAGTTATACCTCAGTCAGTTAGTTATACCTAGTTCAGTTAGTTATAACTCAGTCAGTTAGTTATACCTCAGTCAGTTAGTTATACCTCGGAAAGCAAGTTATACCTCAGTCAGTTAGTTATACCTCGGTCAGAAAGTTATACCTCAATGAGTTAGTTATACCTCAGTCAGTTAGTTATACCTCAGTGAGTTAGTTATACCTCAGTCAGTTAGTTATACCTCAGTGAGTTAGTTATACCTCAGTGAATTAGTTATACCTCTGTGAGTTAGTTATAACTCAGTCAGTTAGTTATACCTCGGTCAGTTAGTTATGCCTCAGTCAGTTAGTTATACCTCAGTGAGTTAGTTATACCTCAGTCAGTTAGTTATACCTCAGTGAGTTTAGTTATACCTCAGTCAGTTAGTTATACCTCAGTCAGTTAGTTATAACTTAGTCAGTTAATTATACCTCAGTCAGTTAATTATACCCCAGTTAGTTATTTACACCTCAGTAAGTTGGTAGACCTCAGTAAATTAGTTATATCTCAGTCATTTAGACTCCAGTCAGTTACACTACGGTCAGTTAGACTCCAGTCAGTCAGTTAGACTCCAGTCAGTTAGATTCCATTCAGTCAGTTAGACTACAGTCAGTCAGTTAGACTCCAGTCTGTTAGTTAGACTCCAGTCAGTTATACCTGAGTCAGTTAGTTATACCTCGGTCAGTTAGTTATACCTCGGTCAATTAGTTATACCTCAGTCAGTTAGTTATACCTCAGTCAGTTAATTATACCTCAGTAATTTAGTTATACCTCAGTGAGTTAGTTATACCTCAGTGAATTAGTTATACCTCTGTGAGTTAGTTATAACTCAGTCAGTTAGTTATACCTCGGTCAGTTAGTTATGCCTCAGTCAGTTAGTTATACCTCAGTTAGTTAGTTATACCTCAGTCAGTTAGTTATACCTCAGTCAGTTAGTTATACCTCAGTGAGTTAGTTATACCTCAGTCAGTTAGTTAGTTATACCTCAGTCAGTTAGTTATACCTCAGAGAGTTAGTTATATATAGGTCAGTTATAATTATACCTGAGTCAGTTAGTTATACCTCGGTCAGTTAGTTATACCTCGGTCAATTAGTTATACCTCAGTCAGTTAGTTATACCTCAGTCAGTTAGTTATACCTCAGTCATTTAGTTAGTTAGACCTCATTTAGTTAGTTAGTTATACCTCAGTTAGTTATACCTCTGTCAGTTAGTTATACCTAGGTCAGTTAGTTATACCTCAGTTAGTTATACCTCAGTCAGTTAATTATACCCCAGTTAGTTATTTACACCTCAGTAAGTTGGTAGACCTCAGTAAATTAGTTATATCTCAGTCATTTAGACTCCAGTCAGTTACACTACGGTCAGTTAGACTCCAGTCAGTCAGTTAGACTCCAGTCAGTCAGTTAGACTCCAGTCAGTTAGATTCCATTCAGTCAGTTAGACTACAGTCAGTCAGTTAGACTCCAGTCAGTCAGTTAGACTCCAGTCAGTTAGATTCCTATCAGTCAGTTAGACTACAGTCAGTCAGTTAGACAACAGTCAGTCAGTTAGACTCCAGTCTGTTAGTTAGACTCCAGTCAGTTATACCTGAGTCAGTTAATTATACCTCGGTCAGTTAGTTATACCTCGGTCAATTAGTTATACCTCAGTCAGTTAGTTATACCTCAGTCATTTAGTTAGTTAAACCTCAGTTAGTTATTTAGACTAGAGTCAGTTAGACTCCAGTCAATCAGTTAGACTACAGTAAGTCAGTTAGACTACAGTCAGTTAGACTCCAGTCAGTTAGTTAGACTCCAGTCATTTAGTTAGACCTCCAGTCATTTAGTTAGACTTCAGTCAGTCAGTTAGATACAGCTAGTTAGACTCCAGTCAGTCAGTTAGACTACAGTCATTTATTCTACAGTCAGTCAGTTAGACTACAGTCATTTATTCTACAGTCAGTCAGTTAGACTCCAGTCAGTTAGTTTGCCCGCAGTCAGTCAGTTAGACTCCAGTCAGTTAGTTAGACTCCAGTCAGTCAGTTAGACTCCAGTCAGTTAGTATGACTGCAGTCAGTCAGTTAGACTCCAGTCAGTTAGTTAGACTCCAGTCAGTCAGTTAGACTACAGTCAGTCAGTTAGACTACAGTCAGGTAAACTACAGTTAGTCAGTTAGACTACAGTCAGTTAGACTACAGTCAGTCTGTTAGACTACAGTCAGTCAGTTAGACTACAGTTTGTTGAACTACATTAAGTTAGACTACAGTCAGTTAGACTACAGACAGTCAGTTAGACTACAGTCAGTCAGTTAGACTACAGTAAGTCAGTTAGACTACAGTGAGTCTGTTAGACTACAGTCAGTTAGACTAAAGTCAGTCAGTTAGACTACAGTTTGTTATTCTACATTCAGTTAGACTCCAGTCAGTTAGACTACAGTCAGTCAGTTAGACTCCAGTCAGTTAGATTCCTATCAGTCATTTAGACTACAGTCAGTCAGTTAGACAACAGTCAGTCAGTTAGACTCCAGTCTGTTAATTAGACTCCAGTCAGTTATACCTGAGTCAGTTAGTTATACCTCGGTCAGTTATTTATACCTCGGTCAATTAGTTATACCTCAGTCAGTTAGGTATACCTCAGTCATTTAGTTAGTTAAACCTCAGTTAGTTAGTTAGACTAGAGTCAGTTAGACTCCAGTCAATCAGTTAGACTACAGTAAGTCAGTTAGACTACAGTCAGTTAGTTAGACTACAGTCAGTCAGTTAGACTACAGTCAGTCAATTAGACTACAGTCAGTTAGACTCCAGTCAGTTAGTTAGACTCCAGTCATTTAGTTAGACTCCAGTCATTTAGTTAGACTTCAGTCAGTCAGTTAGATACAGCTAGTTAGACTCCAGTCAGTCAGTTAGACTACAGTCATTTATTCTACAGTCAGTCAGTTAGACTACAGTCATTTATTCTACAGTCAGTCAGTTAGACTCCAGTCAGTTAGTTTGCCCGCAGTCAGTCAGTTAGACTCCAGTCAGTTAGTTAGACTCCAGTCAGTCAGTTAGACTCCAGTCAGTTAGTATGACTGCAGTCAGTCAGTTAGACTCCAGTCAGTTAGTTAGACTCCAGTCAGTCAGTTAGACTACAGTCAGTCAGTTAGACTACAGTCAGGTAAACTACAGTTAGTCAGTTAGACTACAGTCAGTTAGACTACAGTCAGTCTGTTAGACTACAGTCAGTCAGTTAGACTACAGTTTGTTGAACTACATTAAGTTAGACTACAGTCAGTTAGACTACAGTCAGTTAGACTACAGTCAGTCAGTTAGACTACAGTCAGTCAGTTAGACTACAGTAAGTCAGTTAGACTACAGTGAGTCTGTTAGACTACAGTCAGTTAGACTAAAGTCAGTCAGTTAGACTACAGTTTGTTATTCTACATTCAGTTAGACTCCAGTCAGTTAGACTACAGTAAGTCAGTTAGACTATAGTCAGTTAGACTACAGTCAGTCTTTTAGACTACAGTCAGTTAGAATAATAGTAGAGTAATTCTTTCTGGAATGAACTTATACGATAATAACAAGGCGAAGGAAGACGAGTATCTTTATTGGTGCATAAGAGCGAGCTTTCGGGCAAAAGCCCTTCGACTGGCAAGATATAACGACGCTATGAACGACATAGATGGCTGTAGAGAATATATACACTTATTAATTTACATAAATATAGAAAAAAGCATGCAAATGGGCAATTTAACTATTTGTAAAAATGAGAGGTAAAAATAAAAATGGAAAAAATGAAATAGAAATCCTATAGGGTAATAGAAGGGATGCTAGAACATTAGCTGTAGGTAAGAAATATCAGTGAGGCATAACACATGGCTGCAATGGGATATCAAGCATATAAAAGAGAAATTTATACATAAAGGCCAGGAGAGCTTGACATGCTTCAGGGAGGTCAATATTCTACAGTTAAATACAAGGGGGAGGTTTAAATAAAGGACAGGAGAGGATGATAGGCTTCTGGAAGTTCTATTTTTCTATTGATGCTATTTAGTTTGTGGGATACTATTGATTCTAAAATGAGTCTTTGGTGTAAGATATGTATGTGGCTGTAATGTATGGTGGGGTTGTTGATGTTGAACGTGTGGCCCGTGGTCTGCATATGTTGGTAAATGAGGGACTTGGTATCTTGACGGGAAATATTGCGGGAATGTTCAGTCATCCTGATGGATACAGATCTACCCGTCTCACCGACGTAAGTGGCAGGGCACTGTTCGCATGAGACGGAATAGACTGCACCCACAGAACGAAGGGGGGCAGGAGGAGCTGAGGACTTCGTATTAGGGTGACGGAGGGATGAAAGAAGGTTCGGGGAGTTTTTATATATGGTACGGATGCCATAGGATTTGAGTTTTCTGGCTATATCAACAGAGGAGGGGGAGTAAGGGAGAAAACACAATGATCTGTATGTCATGGAAGGATTGGAGGATGCAGGTGTGTAAGTATATTTGTTAATGAACCAGAGTGGAAAAGAAGCCATGGAGAGCTGGGTTATAATGCGATTTCTTTCTATTATTTTAAAGATGTCTATGGAACAATGGGTGGATATTCTTTTGTTAGAGTTCTAACAATAATGATTTTATGGGAGGTGGGGCAGTGAGAATTGTAATGAGTGTAGCAGGGGGGGGGCATTGTTTTTTATGATAAACTGTATTCCATGACATACAGATCATTGTGTTTTCTCCCTTACTCCCCCTCCTCTGTTGATATAGCCAGAAAACTCAAATCCTATGGCATCCGTACCATATATAAAAACTCCCCGAACCTTCTTTCATCCCTCCGTCACCCTCATACTAAGTCCTCAGCTCCTCCTGCCCCCCTTCGTTCTGTGGGTGCAGTCTACTCCGTCTCATGCGAACAGTGCCCTGCCACTTACGTCGGTGAGACGGGTAGATCTGTATCCATCAGGATGACTGAACATTCCCGCAATATTTCCCGTCAAGATACCAAGTCCCTCATTTACCAACATATGCAGACCACGGGCCACACGTTCAACATCAACAACCCCACCATACATTACAGCCACATACATATCTTACACCAAAGACTCATTTTAGAATCAATAGTATCCCACAAACTAAATAGCATCAATAGAAAAATAGAACTTCCAGAAGCCTATCATCCTCTCCTGTCCTTTATTTAAACCTCCCCCTTGTATTTAACTGTAGAATATTGACCTCCCTGAAGCATGTCAAGCTCTCCTGGCCTTTATGTATAAATTTCTCTTTTATATGCTTGATATCCCATTGCAGCCATGTGTTATGCCTCACTGATATTTCTTACCTACAGCTAATGTTCTAGCATCCCTTCTATTACCCTATAGGATTTCTATTTCATTTTTTCCATTTTTATTTTTACCTCTCATTTTTACAAATAGTTAAATTGCCCATTTGCATGCTTTTTTCTATATTTATGTAAATTAATAAGTGTATATATTCTCTACAGCCATCTATGTCGTTCATAGCGTCGTTATATCTTGCCAGTCGAAGGGCTTTTGCCCGAAAGCTCGCTCTTATGCACCAATAAAGATACTCGTCTTCCTTCGCCTTGTTATTATCGTATAAGTATACAGTCAGTTAGACTACAGTCAGTGAGTTAGACTACAGTTTGTTAGACTACATTCAGTTAGACTACAGTCAGTTAGACTCCACTCAGTTAGACTACAGTCAGTCAATTAGACTACAGTCAGTCAGTTAGACTACAGTCAGTTAGACTACAGTCAGTCATTTAGTTAGACTCCAGTCAGTCAGTTAGACTACAGTCGGTTAGGATACAGTCAGTTAGTTCGACTACAGTCAGTCAGTTAGACTACAGTTAGTCAGTTAGACTACAGTCAGTTAGACTACAATCAGTTAGACTACAGTCAGTTAGTTAGACTACAGTCAGTTAGTTAGACTACAGTCAGTCATTTAGACTACAGTTAGTTAGACTACAGTAAGTTAAACTACAGTTAGTTAGACTCCAGTCAGTTAGACTACAGTCAGTCAGTTGGACTACAATCAGTTAGACTACAGTCAGTTAAACTACAGTCAGTTAGACTACAGTCAGTTAGACTACATTCAGTCAGTTAGACTACAGTCAGTTAAATTAAAGTCAGTTTGACTACAGTCAGTTTGACTACAGTCAGTTAGACTACAGTCAGTTAGACTACAGTTAGTTAAACTACAGTCATTTAAACTACAGTCAGTTAGACTACAGTCAGTTATACTGGAGTCAGTTAGACTACAGTCAGGTAAACTACAGTTAGTTAGACTACAGTCAGTTAGACTACAGTCAGTCAGTTAGACTACAGTCAGTCAGTTAGACTCAGTCAGTTAGACTGGAGTCAGTTAGACTACAGTCAGGTAAACTACAGTTAGTTAGACTACAGTCAGTTAGACTACAGTCAGTCAGTTAGAACACAGTCAGTTAGACTGCAGTCAGGTAAACTACAGTCATTTAACTACAGTTAGTTAGACTACAGTCAGTTTGACTACAGTTAGTTAAACTAGAGTCAGACTACAGTCAGTTAGACTACAGTTAGTTAAACTATAGTCAGTTAGACTACATTCAGTTAGACTACAATCAGTCAGTTAGACTACAGTCAGTTAGACTACAGTTAGTTAGACTACAGTTAGTTAGACTCCGGTCAGTTAGACTACAGTTAGTAAGACTACAGTTAGTTAAACTATAGTCAGTTAGACTACAGTCAGTCAGTTAAACTACAGTCAGTTAGACTAAACTCAGTTAAACTACAGTTAGTTAGAATCCAGTCAGTCAGTTAGACTCCAGTCAGTTAGACTCCTGTCAGTCAATCAGTTAGACTACAGTCAGTTAGACTCCAGTCAGTCAGTTAGACTCCTGTCAGTCAATCAGTTAGACTCCAGTCAGTTAGACTCCAGTCAGTTAGACTCCAGTCAGTCAGTTAGACTCCAGTCAGTCAGTTAGACTCCTGTCAGTCAATCAGTTAGACTACAGTCAGTTAGACTCCAGTCAGTCAGTTAGACTCCTGTCAGTCAATCAGTTAGACTACAGTCAGTTAGACTCCAGTCAGTCAGTTAGACTCCTGTCAGTCAATCAGTTAGACTACAGTCAGTTAGACTCCAGTCAGTTAGACTCCAGTCAGTCAGTTAGACTCCAGTCAGCCAGTTAGACTCCTGTCAGTCAATCAGTTAGACTACAGTCAGTTAGACTCCTGTCAGTCAATTAGACTCTAGTCAGTTAGACTCTAGTCAGTTAGACTCTAGTCAGTTAGACTCTAGCCAGTTAGACTCCAGTCAGTCAGTTAGACTACAGTCAGTTATACTCCAGTCAGTCAATTAGACTACAGTCAGTTAGACTCCAGTCAGTCAGTTAGACTCCAGTCAGTCAGTTAGACTCCAGTCGGTCAGTTAGACTCCAGTCAGTCATTTAGACTCATGTCAGTCAGTTAGACTCATGTCAGTCAATCAGTTAGACCACAGTCAGTTAGACTCCAGTCAGTCAGTTAGACTGCAGTCAGTTAGACTACTGTCAGTTAGACTACAGTCCGTTAGACTCCAGTCAGTCAGTTAGACCACAGTCAGTTAGACTCCAGTCAGGCAGTTAGACCACAGTCAGTTAGACTCCAGTCAGGCAGTTAGACCACAGTCAGTTAGACTACAGTCAGTTATACCCCCTCAGTCAGTTAGACTACAGTCAGTTAGATTCCAGTCAGTTAAACTACAGTTAGTTAGACTACAGTTAGTTATTCTACAGTTAGTTAGACTCTAGTCAGTCAGTTAGACTCTAGTCAGTCAGTTAGACTCCAGTCAGTCAGTCAGTTAAACTCCAGTCAGTTAGTTAGACTCCTGTCAGTCAATCAGTTACACTCCAGTCAGTCAGTTAGACTCTTTCAGGCAATCAGTTACACTCCAGTTAGTCAGTTAGACTACAGTCAGTTACACTACAGTCAGTTAGTTAGACTACAGTCAGTCGTTAGACTACAGTCAGTCAGTTAGACCCCAGTCAGTCAGTTAGACTCCAGTCAGTCAGTTAGACTCCAGTCAGTCAGTTAGATTCATGTCAGTCAATCAGTTAGACCACAGTCAGTTAGACTCCAGTCAGTCAGTTTGACTCCAGTCAGTTAGATTAAAGTCAGTTAGACTCCAGTCTGTCAGTTAGACTACAGCCAGTTAGACTCCAGTCAGTCAGTTAGACTCCAGTCAGTCAGTTAGACCAAAGTCAGTTAGACTACAGTCAGTTAGACCCCCTCAGTCAGTTAGACTACAGTCAGTTATACTCCAGCAGTTAAACTATAGTTAGTTAAACTACAGTTAGTTAGACTCTAGTCAGTCAGTTAGATTCCAGTCAGTTAGTCAGTTAAACTCCAGTCAGTCAGTTAGACTCCTGTCAGTCAATCAGTTACACTCCAGTCAGTCAGTTAGACTCCAGTCATTTAAACTCTTTCCGTCAATCAGTTACACTCCAGTCAGTCAGTTAGACTCCAGTCAGTTAGACACCTGTCAGTCAATCAGTTAAACTCCAGTCAGTCAGTTAGACTACAATCAGTTAAACTACAGTCAGTTAGTCTCCAGTGAGTTAATCAGTAAGTTAGACCCAGTCATTCAGTTAGACTCCAGTCATTTAGACCTCAGACAGTCAGTGGGTCAGTTAGACTATAGTCAGTCAGTTAGACTCCAGTCATTTAGACCTCAGTCAGTCAGTGGGTCAGTTAAAGTTCAGTTAGTTCATCAATGGTGAAACTTCGACCAGTCAGCTAGATTATACCTCAGTTCTTCAGTCCATATTTACATCTGAGTCAGTCAAGAGTGACTACATCATCCCATCAATCATTGTTAAGAGCAAACAATGTTTTTCACGTGGGCCATTAAGTAAAGTAAACCTATATCCGGTGGTTATTTGATATACAACTTGTTCACTTGTATTTTACACTTGTATATGTGGTATTATGCTATGCTGGGAAACCTTACTCTTGGGGTTGAAGATTGTTGAAGTGATGGCGCTGTCGTGATGGCTGAGTAAGAAAGGATTACACACAAGGGAAATAAGCCAGGACACTTGATGGGTTTTTGGAAATAAAAGGCAACTGGTTTGGAGGGCAGAAAGCTTGAGAAAGCGGAGCGATTTTGACTATATATTATCGGATCACATGGTGATGACCGACTTGACTATGGGATGAATTGAGAGAGAGATCTCTAGAGCAGATGTTACCTTGGTGAGCAAGTCGAAGGCTGATCCGAACTCGGTGGGAGCGAAGCCACTACTCTGGGTGTTGTTCCGATGGGAGCGAAAGCACTACTAACTATTCTTGCTTCTCGATTTAACACCAAGACTTATCTTCTTTCCCATTGGTCGAAAGATGTCACATGACCGTTTTCTATTGGTTGACCTATTTAGGTATTGTTTCCTAATTGGTGGGACTATGTCACGTGGCCGTTGGCTATTGGTTGACCTACTTAGGTATTGTCTTCTAATTGGTCTTTGCTGCTGCTTTTGTCGGAAGATATATCCGGCCTGGCCCAGGAAATACTGATCGTTAAACTTAGCTTTTAGGATTTCCGGGGTCAGAAGGTTAACTGTGACTTTATTAATAGTTGTCTTCTCTTTTAAGCCTACTTCCTAGGTTTTTCTCTAAGACGTTCTATCCTCCAGTTACCTTTGTTCTTTTATTAAATCTTTTTAAAACATACATTGTACATACATAGTAGGTCGGAGGTGCATACAGTTATATACAAATTATGACATATATACACTTAAATATACTTGTGAGCCGAGGGGAAGCTTAAAACAAGCGAATAATTATTTGCCAATAGGAAATATCTCCCGATTATTAGTATATTTCCAATGTAAATTTATAAAATTCGCGAAATACGGTATAACTTTTTCAAATCTCTCTCTTGGTCAATCTATAAATCCTTCCTACCCTTAATTAGATCCATTTGTGTTGTTTCCTTATAATATTTGATGACAAGTGACAATTATGTTTCTAAATATGGATAACTTGATGTAATTAAGTAATCTTTTGCTAGTATTTAAATAAATGGAATCAACGAGATTATACTCAAATACTACTTGATGGCATAAAAGATATAATGAAAAAGGCTCACAGCTTACAACACGCTGATGTGGGCCAACAGCCTGAAACGCGTACGTGGTTAGATCTTCTTGATTAATCAAGAATGGGTATTTGGCCAATTCTGTAAAGATTAGAAATCAACGAGAATAGTTGATAATTATTCCGATAGATGGCGCAAGCCATCAGCAACTTTCAATTGCACGATAAGGAGATGCCTTTTTCATAATTTATGTGCCTTATCCCAGTACAATATCACATTTTTCACAGATATTATATAAAAGGGCGTACCTGGATCTGTAAAGCAAAAAGTGGAGATAGGGAACACAAAGGACGTTGTGTATAGGATCCCATGTAAAAGCTGTAATGTATCCTACATTGGAGAGGCAGGCCGTTTCCTTGGGACCAGACTCCAAGAACACAAATCTTCTTGGAAGTATGCAAAGGAAAGCTTTGCCATGGTGGAGCATGGTCTCCGATCGGGACATCAGCCAGATTGGGAAAATAATTCCACTATTTACAGGGGCATCCAGAACTCGCACCAAAGGAAGTTCCTGGAGGCCATAGCATCAATGAAGGACCCTGCTAGTGTAAATAGATACGAAGAAATCCCCGAACCTTATTTGTCTCTTTTAACTTTTTTTTTTGTTCTAATAATCGCAGTCAACTTCATTTGTTTCTTATTTTTATTTCCTTAAATTTTGTTTCAAAAACATTATAAAATACTGCATTGCTAAAAAGCCTTTAATTTTCAAAATATTTTATTATATTATTATTTTATTATTATTATTTTTTTTTAATGTATCATTATCAATAATTATTTTTGACCAATGACAAATTTGTTTTCATATGATGTACAATAATTTGTAAATTAAATTCACTGTGCAATAAATTGATCAAGAGGGAGCAATCTCTCGAAATATTTTAAGAAAAAAATGTTTATATTTTCTTTACAGATCCAGGTACGCCCTTTTATATAATCTTAATTAATGGATCGCCTTTTGACTCAAAATAACAGATATTGTTTACAATGAAGGAACTAATTGAGATATTTAATACCCTAAGTTAAAGCCTTAGAACAGGTCTCCGTGGCGCAATCGGCTAGCGCGTTCGGCAGTTAACCGAAAAGTTGGTGGTTCGACCCCACCCGAGGACGTTTTTTTTTTTTAATAACTTTGTTTTATTTAAGTTTCGTTCAAATAGACACCCGTCATAAGACGTCACCAATCTCTGTTTTTTTTTTTTATATTTCTTTTGTAGCATTATATCAACTATGACATATAGTAATATGTTAAAAAAAAGGACGTTGATGTTAGGGAAAATTGAAGGAACTATTTGCAAATTAAGAAAAGAAGACATCTCCTTATCGTGCAACTGAAAGTTGCTAATGGCTTGCGCCATCTATAGGAATAAATATCAACTAATCGTTGATTTTTAATTATACCAGAATTGGCCAAATACCCATTCTTGATTAATCAAGAAAAGCTAACCACGTACGCGTTTCGGGCTGTTGGCCCTCGTCAGCGTGGTGCAAGTTGTACCTCAACGAACAAAAAGGCTGGTCTATGGGGCATCCTGAAAAATATATGCAAATTGCCTACAACAATATGTCTAAATGACCTTGTACTTATTGTTTGCGGAAGAGCATTTCTCGATGCAAATATTATACAAAGAAATAACACGTCATCTATATATAACGAATGAAGACATTAAGACGCGAATAATTCTTTTCACAAATAAATCAAACTTCTACATTTTACATCGCAGTAAGGAGAATAGAAGTTTGATTTATTTGTCAAAAGAAACATTGTAGTTACATATTACAAAACAATTGCTTTAAATGTATTCTCTATATTTACATTTCCCTACAGTATTTATATTAAAATTCAAACGATTTTTTTTTTTTTTAATATTTATATACATTTTCTCTCATAATTTAGTAATATAATGTCACACCAAATAAATATTCTCTATATAAAAATTATAAATTCAAAAAATACTCCCGTATTTTCAAATTCAAAATTTAAAGCTTATTTTAAAATGGTTTCAATATAAGTAAATTTACATGCATATCTAATGTATAGTTTTACTTAGAAAATCTAAAACCCTTTTAACATGTATTTTATATTCGTGTACATTTAATGGTTTGTGTTCTCAAATATAAATCCCTTGAGAGGACATGTCAAAAGATAATATGGTTTTCTAAAAGATTTCGTTTTTTTAAGTTCTAAAAATGCTTTTAATTCCCTAGTTATATCTTTTTAGATAATAAAAAGACATACATTGTGTGTATGGATTGAATAACATGATTTATTTTCCAATATTTCGTATTTATTTTAATTTTTTGTTATTACCTTGACAAAGGTTAGCGTTCAGCCAACCGAAATATTAGCAAGTAAATCTTTTTTTATATATATATATTTTTATTAATTTAAAGATTTAAATATGGATTGCTTTTTTTCAAAACAATTTACAATCTAAGAAAAAGGCATATATTATGTATGTCTATACAGTAGAACTTCCATGATAGGACACTCACGCTAGAGGACACCTCTCTACAAAGGACAGTTTTAATTTGTAAAATTACCATTTTTACTATTTAGCAACTCTCTTGAAAGAGGTATCTCTCTCTAAAGAACACTTTGGATCTGTAACTAGGTGTTGTCCTTTACAGAGAGGTAGTTCTACTGTAGCAACTCTCTGGTAAGAAGACACCTCTCTCTAAAGGACACTTTGGCTCTGTAACAAGGTGTTGTCCTTTACAGAGAGGTAGTTCTACTGTAGCAACTCTCTGGTAAGAGTACACACCTCTCCCTAAAGGACACTTTGGCTCTGCAATTAGGTTTTGTCCTATACAGAGAGATAGTTCTACTGTAGCTGCTCTCTGGTAAGAGGACACCTCTCTCTAAAAGACACTTTGATTCTGTAACTGAGTGTTGTCCTTTACAGAGAGGTAGTTCTACTGTAGCTGCTCTCTGGTAAGAGGACACCTCTCCCTGAAGGACACTTTGGCTCTGCAATTAGGTGTCCTTTACAGGGAGGTTCTACTCTATATGTAAATATGTATTTATGCAAATTAATGGATTTGATATGTTTCAGAGGAACACCAAGTACCTTTCTGAAACGGAAGAATTCACTCATCTAGATGAAAGAGATTATGGTAGGTTAATTTATAATTATTTACATAATTAAGTAAAATTTAATCATGCCTCCAGGGAAAGTGTCTTTTCAAAACATTCCTTGTTTCCTTGGTTATTTTCTAGTGACCTATATATATTTATTCGTTTGTCCTTCTATTAGAGATATATATTTTTATAATATTTTGTCTCCATATATATAATATTTAATTAGATAATAAAAAGGCGTAAATTGGATTGAATAAAAGATTTGCCAATATTTTGGTTGGCTGAACGCGACTTTTGTGTTTTTCAAAAATTATTTATTTATTCATGAATACCTATTTTGTGGTCTGGTTCAAATCACATAAATAGGTACCGCTCAGCAAGAGCAACCTTGTTCATGATAATTAAACAATGAATAATATGTGAAGTTATTCACATATTAAACAAATTTCAACGCGGGATTTAATCCCGGTTCATGACTGTCGGGAATCGAGCGTGTTACCCTCTCATCCACCGACTTTATTTTTTTATACCTATTTTGTCCCCTTCAAAGTAATCCCCATGAGATATTATACACTTGTGCCAACGGTTTTTCCAATCTTCGAAGCACTTCAAAAAATCATTTTTTAAAAATCTTTTTCAGCTCCTCCTTCGATGCCGTCTTTATCTCGTCAAACGTAGCGTAACGTCGTCCTTTCATGGGCCTCTTCAGTTTAGGGAACAAGAAAGAGTCACAGGGGGCCAGATCTGGGGAATACGGTGGCTGCGGCATCATTAGTGTGTTGTTTTTGGCCAAAAAGTCGCGCACATGCAACGATGTGTGAGCAGGGGCGTTATCGTGGTGCAAAAGCCAATTTTTGTTCTTCCACAAATCCGGGCGTTTCTGGCGGATTGCTTCGCGCAAATTGCGCATAACTTGCAGGTAATATTCCTTATTGACCGTTCTACCCTGTGGCAAGAACTCATGATGCACCACGCCCCCGCAATCGAAGAAAACTATCAGCAAAACTTTCACATTCGACCGAACTTGGTGCGCTTTTTTCGGTCTTGGTTCGTGCGGCAGCTTCCATTGAGATGATTGAGCTTTGGTTTCCACGTCATAACCATAAACCCACGCTTCGTCACCAGTTATGACCCTCTGGAGCAAATTTGGGTCGTCGCGGACAGAGTCCAACATCTCATTAGCAATGTTCATGCGATGCTGTTTTTGGTCGCAATTGAGCAATTTTGGTACGAATTTCGCGGCGACCCGTCTCATGCCCAAATCATTGATAAAAATCGAATGTCACGAGCCAATCGATATGTTTAGGTCCTCAGAAACTTCTCTAAAGGTGATTCGACGATTGGCCAAAATCATTTTCTCCACTTCATTAATTTTTTCGTCTGTTGTTGAAGTGCTCGGGCGTCCGGCACGCTCTTCGTCGTTCACATCTTCTCGGCCTTCTGAGAACATTTTGTACCACCGATAAACGTTGCTTCGGTCCAAGGTAGCTTCTCCGTATGCCACAGTCAACATTCGGA
Source organism: Cordylochernes scorpioides (assembly GCA_030710605.1). Taxonomy (NCBI): domain Eukaryota; kingdom Metazoa; phylum Arthropoda; class Arachnida; order Pseudoscorpiones; family Chernetidae; genus Cordylochernes; species Cordylochernes scorpioides. Next base: position 156,030,909 of record CP092863.1, read on the forward strand.
ATGCATCCGCGCACTTAATTTCGTTTTTCACACAAAATTTGATACAGGTTCTTTGATCGATTTTTTTTAATAGGTAAAAATCGAAGACGATCCAAAACACCTGCAAGCAAAGCAGCTGTCAACAATTAAGTGAACATTCAAAATGGCCGAGCTTGTCGGCATAAGTGAGAGACATGAGTACCAACATAAAGCCACAAAAAGATCGAAATTCCAATATACGTAACCCGCGAAAATTCAAAATTCGCGATACATTTTTAACACACCTCGTATAAACAAACTCAGCGCCGTATAGTGTTATATTGGCAAAATAAATCTTTTATTAAATCCAATATATGCTTTTTTATTATCTAATGATTTAAATATGGATTGCTCTATTTTCAAAATAATATTTAATATCAAATATTTTTATATTTACAGAATTGTCATAAAGTTACGTAAAATAGTATCCAATTATATTTAACTTGTGTTCTATTGGCGAATTATTATACCATGTTTTCTACTGTAGAAGGGTGTCCCTGCCCGAAAGCTAGAGAATAATAAAAATGTTTTTGAAAAGACACTTTTCCCTGAAAGCCTGATTAATTTTACTCAATATTAATACAAGGTATTGTTTTAATGTGGCTTAAATTATAGAACGATGTTAACAAGTTTTTCCGCAAATGTTTTTTTTTTTTTTACAGAATGTAAAATCGACGTCCCGAAGTGGATCTCCATTATTCCATGATTCACAACAGGCCAATACGATTTTGCGCTATCACATTTTTCACTTCAATACCAAAAAATATTATCCTTTAATTCTTGTAGTTTCCTATCTATTGGTTACCATTTAAAAACCAATATGAATATCACCTTTCATTTTATTTTCTTTCCATAAATCATCTATCTATATATAAAATTAAATGTCTGTCTGTCTGTACTCTATAGATTCAAAAACCATATATCCAATCGCCGTGAAATTTTGGGATATTATTAGGTATATCCCCGGGAAGGTTTTTGAAAAATAATTTCTTGAATATCTTAAATATCCTTAAAGTTATTTGCAGATTTGTAGATTTAACTCGCAAGCAGCGCCACCATTGCGACGATGATAACAAGTTTTTTTATCTATGAGTTTTATTATCACTGAGTTTATTATCTTAAAGATTGTTTATCAAAAGTAAGATTATCTCAGGATGACACGGCAATTTATTTGAGACAAGAATAATGATACAATTCCAAGGCGAAGATACTATTCCTTTAACTTCCAATTACCGAGGGAACCAATTAATATTGATGACCGGGGAAAAAAAAATGTTACTAGATAAAACTATGATTTTGTAATGTAGAAAATTAGGAAAGACAAAATTCAGGATGACACGGCACACAGGGACCGGGAAAAAATGTTCACTTTATCGAGAGATTCAAATTTACGAGTTTCAAATTATCAAAATATATCTTTTTTTTTAATAAGTTTATAGAGAATTGTTTTAACAAATGTTCGTTAGACAAACCTTTACTCGGGTAAAACCTCGGGCGAAGCCGGGTACATCCGATAGTCTATATATATAAAAATGAATGTATGTGTGTCTGTATGTCCTTTATGCCTGACCAAACCACTTATTGGAACGCCACGAAACTTTGGGAAGTTATTTAGTATAGTACTGGGAAGGTTTCTAGCAAATAAAATCTTTGAAATAACTTTTCGCCTAAAAATAATCAAGATAAATATTCTACTTTATCTGTTATAATTCAACAATCTGCTCTAAATATTATCATGATGATACGATGATTTTGTAATGTAGAAAATTAGGAAAGACAAAATTCAGGATGACACGACAATTTATTTGAGACAAGAATAATGATACAATTCCAAGGCAAGATACTATTCCTTTAACTTCCAATCACCGAGGGACCAATTAATATTGATTTTATTCAACTTATCGAGTATTTTTCAAGGGACCGGGAAAAAATGTTCACTTTATCGAGAGATTCGTTAGACAAACCTTTACTTGGATAAAACCCGGGCGAAGCCGGGTACATCCGCTAGTTTTATAATACAATATAATGTGGCTTATGATTATAAAACGACGTTTAACAAGTTTTTCCGCAAATGTTTTTTTACAGAACGAAAAATCGTAATTTATTTTAAGGAGAAATAACGACTATTCCTATCCTTAAGGATGAAATATGAAAGGATGGATTGTGAAGAGTAATGATGAAAAAGTGTCCAGGGATGGGAATTTTCGTTCATCAACACCCGTTTAACAAGTTTTACCGCAAATGTTTATTTTTACGGAACGAAAAATGGTAATTTTAATTATTTTAAGGAGAAATAAAGACTATTCTTATCCTTAGGAATGAAGTATGAAAGGATGAATTGTGAAGAGTAATGATGAACGGAAAAATAAAAGTGTCCAGGGAAGGGAATTCGTCTAGTGGAAGTGGAAACTGCTCGGTAAGCGGAACACTGTGGGTTCGTTTCCTTCCCAGGACACTTTTATTTTTCCGTTCATCATTACTCTTCACAATTCATCCTTTCATACTTCATCCCTAAGGATAGGAATAGTCGTTATTTCTCTTTAAAATAAATAACGATTTTTCGTTCTGTTAAAAGAAACATTTGCGGAAAAACTTGTTAAACTTCGTTCCATAATTAGTAAATGCGGAATGATATTTAGAGATAAGGAGAGAAATGTGTCTTTTTTGGTGGCTAAGACGCAAGCTTTCGAGCATGATACATTTTTCCTGGATATAGTAATCGTCTGTCTTTAATTTAAGAAATGCTGGACAATTATTCTTCGCACATTCAAATATATTTTAAAATTGCAAAATACGTTGCAACTCTATTTATAGCAAATGAAAACATTTAAGACCCAAATATTTATTTTATATATATATAACATAAAAGACATCTCCTTATTGTGCAACTGAAAGTAGAAACTTTTAGTTGCACAATAAGGAGACGTCTTTTCCTTTATTTATCCACCTTATCTTAGTACAATTTCACATTTGTACTATTTTTTTTCACATTATCCCTGGAAACCTGAAGTTTTTACCTTAATATTGTAACAAGGGATTCAATAAAAAATGATCTACTGAATCAATATTGAAACAAGAACATTAAGCCTCCAGGGAAAAGTTTCTTTAAAATATATTTTTATTTAAAATCATTGAAGCTTTCGGGCAAGAAAGCCCTTCTACGGAGAGAGTATTTTACATTATTAAAGCGCCAATAAAATAAGATTTAAAGCTAAATAAAGTGATTTGATTGTTTACATTTGTTTCAATGCAGAATCAACGTGAGCTTCTATTGCGCGTACTTTCTAGTTTTGCTATTCCAAGGCGATATCCTCACTCGATGTTATGGGGTGGGTTCAGGGAATATTATGTTATAAATTTCCGGAATGTCTATTCTTCTGTTTTATAACATATATTTATAACATAATATTCCCTGAACCCACCCCTTAACCTCAAGTAAGGATATCGCCTTGGAATTGCAAAACTCGATAAGCACGTGCAACAGAAGCTCACGTAATTCTGCATTGAAACAAATGTAAACAACCAAAGCACTTTATTTAGCTTCAAATCTTATTTTATTGGCGTTTTAATAATGTAAAATACTCCCTCCCGTAGAAGGGCTTTCTTGCCAGAAAGCTTGAGAGATTTTTAAATAAAAAATATTTTTAAAAGAAACTTTTCTCTGGAGACTTAATGTTCTTGTTTTAATAAGGGATTACTTTCTTGAAACGTGTAGATGATATTGATCAGTAAATAAATTAACAATTAATAGTAATAAAGGAGGTAAAGTAGTGAACAACTGTAGACGTGACTCATCAAAAATTGATAGTTAAGGACACGCTATGTAAAAAAGGTAAATATATTATAATAGACATCAATTATATATATAAGAGAAATGGAAGCATTGAAACACGAATGTTTCTTTTAAACATAAAACAAGCTTCTCTATTGTCCTTACTGCTATGAAAAAATAAATATTTGAAGGGCTTTACTCATCATTGGTGAACTCTACCAATAGTTTCGCTAATTCAATCCACCAGACTGATTCTTAGAGCTTTAATAGCATATTGAATCTACAGGACATGCAAAATTTGTCCTTGTAGAACTGAAATCTACCCACATATTCTCATGTCCAGCAATGGCCGCAGCCTTGCAGAAAATTGACATGGACCCAGAGCAGCTTTACACAACCAAGATAGAAAACATTGCGACTGCTGTGATAGAGATATATGGAGACATCTGAGGTTCTTCATTGGACACAACAACAACAGAAAATTGACATGGACTCAGAGCAGCAGCTTTACAAACCCAAGATAGTGACTGCTGTGATAGAGATGTATTGGGACATCTGAGGTTCTTCATTGGACACAACAACAACATAAAATTGACATGGACCCAGAACTTTACACACCCAAGAAAGAGGACATTTCTACTGCTGTATCAGAGATGTATGGAGACATCTGAGGCTCTTTATTGTACACAACAACAACAGAAAATTGACATGGACCCAGAACCTTACACACCCAAGATAGAGGACATTTCTACTGCTGTGATAGAGATGTACGGAGACATCTGAGGCTCTTAATTGGACACGACAACAACAACAGAGAATTGATATGAACCCAGAACTTTACACACCCAAGATAGAGGACATTGTGACTTCTGTGATAGAAATGCATGGGAACATCCGAGGCTCTTCATTGGACACAACAACAACTATATTAGACGATTCTGCTTCTATATGCTAAACTGTAGAGTGGAATCTTAGAAATGGTATTCAAGTAAACAATAGACATAAGCTTTTAGAGGAGAGAGAGGACAGTAGATTTACATATAATATTTGCATCGAGCAATACTCTTCCACAAACAATAAGTACACGGCAGTTGAGCATAATTAATTATAAGACAATAACACGCCATCTAAATATAGCATCAATAAGAAACATTCATGCTATATGCTCTCATTTCTTATATAGCTTGTATATAGCTGGCACGTTATCGCCCATTTCTTTTAAACATAAAACAAGCTTTTCTCTCTATTGGGAGGGCTTTGCTCTTCATTGGTGAACCCTCGCAACAGTTTCGCTAATTTAATCTACCAGACCGCTTCTTAGATCTCTAATACTATATTGAATCTACAGGACATGCAATTATTGTTGTTACTATTCTATGAAAATGTTTATGTTAAGTAAAAAATGCATGTATATTTTAATGGCATAATTTAATTTTTAATATTTTAATTATTTATTATTGATTGCAAAAACTTTTGGAGTGACACTTGTATATAGATGTCATGTTATAACCTTATGATGAATTATACAGATTGTCACGTTTTGACCGAATGTAATTTAATCCAACCATGTTGTAACATGGAATAATTAGGAGCTTTTACGACTTCCCTCTTTTATGGAGTCATTAAATAAATAAACAGGGCTGTGTGTACAGTAATTATTTACATTGTCGCTTTTTACGAATTTGGCATGTTTCTATTATTAGATATGTCTTGTTGGTGTTTGTGAGGTACTTTAACAATACATACATGATTTTTAATACAATATATGCTACTTATGATTGTAGAACGAAGTTTGACAATTATACCGCAAATGTTTCTTTTGAACGAAAAATCGAAATTTATTTTAAGGAGAAATAACGATTATTTCTAACCTAAGGGATGAAGTATGAAAGGACGAATTGTGAAGGGTAATGATAAACGGAAAATTAAAGTGTCCAGGGATGGGAATTATCATTACTATTCACAATTCATCCTATCATACTTCATTCCTAAGGTTAGAAATAATCTTTATTTTTCCTTAAAATAAATTTCGATTTTTCGTTCAAAAGAAACACATTTGCGGGATAATTTTCAAACTTCATTCTACAAAACATAAATGATCAACAGGCTGGCAGAGTTTGGCGATGACAAAAGAATCAAATATTAAATATCTACACTTCATATTTTTGTTATTTTTCATTATTTTACAGTTTCGGTGACCCAATGTCACCCCGTTGTCAAGAAACTAGTCTCATTCTAATTGTAAGACGATAAACTGCCATCTATATATAAGAAATGGATGCACGAATTTTTGTCCTTTAGTTTTGTCCATGAGTATTTTGAAAGGAGAAGTAGCTTGTCTTTTCAAAACTAAATGAATGTATATTATTTACAAAACAAACATTGGTTGAAAAATATATTTGATAGATCGAGAAAGGCCAACCATACTTGTGTCGTGCTTTTGTCACTTGTGAACAGGCTGCATCTCAATAAAACGATGTCTTGTTGTCGTGTCCAATTAAGAGCCCCAGATGTCTCCATACATCTCTATCAGAGCAGTTGCAATGTCCTCTATCTTGGGTGTGTAAATTTCTGGGTTCATATCAATTCTCTGTTGTTGTTGTCGTGTCCAATTAAGAGCCTCAGATGTCTCCGTACATCTCTATCACAGCAGTCGTAATGCCCTTGATCTTGGGTGTGTAAAGCTGCTGTTCTTTGTCCATGTCAATTCGATGTCTCTACATGGTTAAACACTCCGTGTACCATTACAGTACAATATGGTGGCAAAGTTCCACTATGAAGATTCTATAGGGTGTTACTAAGATTGTTTATATTTTGTGACCTATATAACTAGATTTTATATAATGGAAATCACGGGTATACGTCTTACAAGAAGATCTATTCTCTCAAATGGCAGTAGATTGGCACCAGAATAAACGATTAACTATAAAATTCTAAGAATAAGTTTATTCATACCAAGAAATGTAACCGTTTGATTCTTTTTAAATGGTTAGTATGGCTAATTGGTCTGTTTTAATGAATAAATATGTTATTGAAGCCATGAGCGTGAGAGATGATTTGGTCGTAGAGGCTACCAAAATATCCACTAGAGATGTGACCATGCCGTGTGCAGAGTACGAAAGCAAGCGTCAGTCCCTTCCTGTGATAGACGAGAGCCCCTCTGCCTCTTACACCAAGATTCTCAAAGACAAGAGATTTTCTACGCCAGGCTGCCACAAGAGGTAAGGCACTCGACCCGTATCACCACGGATACCATTTGTTATATGTCCCATGTCCCTTCATTACTTTGCCTGTATCCCATGTACTCCATTACTTTGCCTGTATCCTCATGTACCTTCATTACTTTGCCTATATCCCCATGTCCCTTCATTACTCGGCCCGTGTCCCCATGTCTCCTTATAACTTGGCCAGTGTCTCCCTATCCCCAGGTCCCTTCATTACTTTACCTGTATCCCCAGGTCCCTTCATTACTTTGCCTGTATACTCATGTCCCCTCATTAATTTGCCTGTATTCCCATGTCTCTTACTCATACCGTGTCTCCATGTCCCTTCATTACTCGTACCGTATCCCCATGTCCCATTATAACTCGTACCGTGTCCTCATGTCCCTTCATTACTCAGTCCGTGTCCCTATGTCTCCTATTTACTCGGCCCGTGTTCCCATATTCCTTCATTTCTCAGTCCGTGTCCTCACTACCACACTACGATGTCCCCCATGTCCCATTACCACACAATGACAATGTCACAGTACCACACAATGACAATGTCACAGTACTACACAAGGACAATATCACAGTATGACACAAGGACAATGTCACAGTACCACACAATGACAATGTCACAAGGACAATATCACAGTACCATACAGACAATGTCACAGTACCACACAGACAACGTCACAGTACCACACAATGGCAATGTCACAGTACCACACAAGGACAATGTCACAGTACCTCACAAGGACAATGTCACAGTACCACACAGACAATGTCACAGTATGACACAAGGACAATGTCACAATACCTCACAAGGACAATGTCACAGTATGACACAAGGACAATGTCACAGTACGACACAAGGACAATGTCACAGTATGACACAAGGACAATGTCACAGTACCACACAATGACAATGTCACAAGGACAATATCACAGTACCATACAGACAATGTCACAGTACCACACAGACAACGTCACAGTACCACACAATGGCAATGTCACAGTACCACACAAGGACAATGTCACAGTACCTCACAAGGACAATGTCACAGTACCACACAGACAATGTCACAGTATGACACAAGGACAATGTCACAATACCTCACAAGGACAATGTCACAGTATGACACAAGGACAATGTCACAGTACGACACAAGGACAATGTCACAGTACCTCACAAGGACAATGTCACAGTACCTCACAAGGACAGTGTCACAGTATGACACAAGGACAATGTCACAGTACCTCACAAGGACAAAGTCACAGTATGACACAAGGACAATGTCACAGTACCTCACAAGGACAAAGTCACAGTATGACACAAGGACAATGTCACAGTACCACATAGACAATGTCACAGTACCACACAGACAATGTCACAGTATGACACAAGGACAATGTCACAGTACCACACATACAATGTCACAGTATGACACAAAGACAATGTCACAGTACGACACAAGGACAATGTCCCCGCTATGTGTCCAGGTGGAGGACAGACTCAGCCTACTCCCCCATCCATCTCGCCGCAGAAAGCCTGGAGTTCTCAGACGCCGAATGTGATCGGGACCTTCTGCATCTCTGTGAAAATGGTCCATCACTTATCTCTACTATTCTATATCTTTAGAGTTTGCCTCTCATTTCAATGTCCTTATTTACAATATTTCAGTTGCCTTGATAATCTCGGTGCATATAGTGATGAACAAGGCAAGCGATTCCATCAAGACATGAAAGTAATGGAAAAGAGATATCAAGGTGACTGCCACATGATGGCAGATTACTACTGGAATCTGTCCCACGACCTGCCGGAATACACTTATAAGATAAAATCAAAAAGATTGAAATTCATGAAGGATTGACTGTAGTATTTTACATTTTTGTATAGATTCGGTTTTCTTATACTACAGTAAATAAAGTACCTTTTGGTATGACGTTCTCAGTTGTATTTGCGTTCAAAGTGTTTTTTGCACCGCATATATGGACTGATGTACTACATTGTGGCCTAAATATGTTATAGCAAAATATCTTTATCGGATTGGAGGTGTAATAGTAAAAATGTTTTTAATTTCATAAATTTAACTTTCTCAGCACAATTTTGCATATTAATTCTGTATATACGAAATTTACGTTTTCACTTTCATTTATATTTATGAATTTTACATTTTTCTCGTATGTAAAAATATCTTGTTCTATTAATACTCATCTCATATTTCTTTCTTCTTGTTATTGTAAAGCCTGTAGAAGGACGTCCCCCCGAAAGCTTACGAATAAAGTTCTTATAAGATACTCCTGTTCAATCGTCGTTACATTTTGATATTTTATTCGAAGAGTTTAATTGAATCGATTTACGATGTACTCGTATATGTTATATCTCTATAAATTGATGAGATACATAAAACTAACATTAGTGATCAGCACCTCAAGTCAGAAACTGATGCATTATCGAAAACATATTTTTCAGTGTACACAAGTGTAATTAACCATCATAGGATGTATATGCTTTCTAAATATAATAATGAAAAAACTTTTAAAAACACCTGGAGATTTAGCAACCTAATGCAGACTCTGAGAACTATTTCAGAAAAGAAAAATATAGCAATAGAACTCTATAATTTCTACAGATTAATTGAAATAGATTCATACGCAAAAGAGGTAGTGAGAAAAGTTTTAGAACAGATGTGTAAATAAATCCCTTTTCAAAGGCTCACGTGCACATGGGGAGAGGGAGAAAAAAATTACGATATTGTTTTTGTTGTATATGGCGAATCCATACAGGGCAATGGGCCCTAATAAAAGCCTTTTTGTTGTTGTATATGCTTGCTTGTGTGTTTTGTATGCTTGTGTAAGTGCTTGTTTGTCTGCCATCAGAAACTCTAATACTGTATTGGACGATTCGGTTTATATATGATTCAATAAAAGGGGTGGAATCTTAAGTGGAAACAAATCATTGTTATAAGCTTTTAGGTCAGTAGAGAATTGCATATAAATATTTAGAAAAGAAACACTTGTGCCCGATATTTTTCTTAATTATAGATTACGAAAATTTGCCTTGTGTTTAAAAATAAATAAATGTATAACATAATAAAAAGAAAAATTGTAAATTAAGATAATGTTTATCGAAAATCCATGACCTAAAAGGTTAAGGTAGAGCGAACAATAAAATATCAAACGTTGTTTTTATTCATTTTATGCAAAATTTGAATATAAGGTTGTCCCAAAAGTTCGTGTTTTTCTTAAAACGTTTTTCTTATTACTTGACGAATAATATTATTACGGCGATTACATAATACAAAGACATTATACATAAGGGGAATAATATTGGTATTTCCATTTTTTTGCAAGTTTTTACGAACTTTTTGAGACAACCTTGTAGAAACAGATGAAGGCGTTCTGGTAATATATTATCTTTGTTCAACTTTGATCAACATTGTAGATAATAGAACGACATTTGAAAATTATCCCGCATGTGTTTGTTTAGAACGAAAAATCGAAATTTATTTTAAGGAGAAATAACGATTATTTCTAACCTTAGGGATGAAGTATGAAAGGATGAATTGTGAAGGGTAATAATTGTTGAAGTTTGAGATTGAATCAAGGAATAAAACGATTATTTATTAAACAAAGTAACTTAAAACAAGATGTTAAAGTAGCAACATTTTAAAGGCAAGTACATATAGGAAAGGCGAGGGACAAAGACTAAATATCTTGACGTCGACCGCAGCGCCGCCGCGGCCGTTGATTGGTCGATCCTCCAATGCTCCATGCCAATATTTTGATCGCTATTCCAACACTCCCTCTCGATCCAAAATGTTCAGTAGACCTCTTAAGTAGTGGAATTGGTTACGTGGAAGAGGTTTAGTCATTATATCAGCTAGCTGTTCTGAGCTGCAAACATGATGCACTTTAAGTTCACCTTCTTCATGTTTGGATCTAATGAAGTGGTAGCGAACATCAATATGTTTCGTTCGTTTGTGGAATACTGGATTTTCAACAAGTTTTATTGCTGCTTGGTTGTCGATATAAAGTTCAGTTTCTTTAGTAATATCACAGCCGATGCCCTGTAGAAGTCTTCTGATCCAAATCAATTCCTTGGCAGCACTGCAGGCAGCGATGTATTCACTTTCGGTGGTTGAAAGTGCGATAATTGGTTGTCGTTGGCTTGCCCAAGAAACTGTTCCTCCGTTCATCATGAAGGCATAACCAGTCGTACTTTTTCTGGAGTCAACATCACGAGCAAAATCACTATCAGAGTAGCCAACAAGTTGGTCTTGTCCAGTGAAGAGAATTCCCATGTGTGGAGTGCCTTTCAGATAACGGAAAATATTCTTCACTGTTGTACAATGTGCAGGTCCTGGATATTCTAGGAATTTACTCACTTGTGAAACTGCATAAGTGATATCTGGACGTGAAACACATGATGCAAACATAAGGGATCCAACAGCTTCTCGAAAAGGGAATTTAGGCATCTTTTCCTTTTGTTCTGGAGTAGGACAGTCCTGCTTTGTTAAGATGACAGAAGGATCCATAGGCACCGAAGCAGGAATACAGTCAGCCATATTAAATTTACTCAAAATTTTGTCAATATATGATGACTGGTGAATGAAAATACTTGCCCTATCTTCTGACTGCTCTATTTGTAGCCCAACAAAAAAGTTAACACTTCCAGATGTAATATCAAATGCGTGTTCTAACTCATCCATTATAATAGCTATTGCCTCTTTATCTTTAGATAGAATAATTCCATCATCAACATAGAGAGCTAAGATAACATTTGAATCATTGTGTGTTCCAATGAAAATGCACGGGTCGGCGTCTGATGTTTTGAAATTATGGCTATACAAAAAATTGGTAAATTTCTTATTCCAATTTCTAGAAGATTGTCTCAGACCATACAGACTTTTATGTAATCTATAGCAGCTATTATCATCTCTCTTGTAGCCTTCTGGTTGTTCAAGATAAACAAGTTCCTCTAATTCGCCATTGAGAAAAGCTGTCTTTACATCGAATTGCTTAAGAAACATCCTTTCAGAAGCAGCGTGTGATAAAAGAATGCGTAACGAATCATACCTGACTACTGGGCTAAACGTATCGAAATAGTCAACATTTTTGATTTGAGAATAGCCTTTTGCAACTAATCTGGCTTTGAACCGTTGAATTGTACCATCGGACTCCGTTTTTATTTTATAAACCCATTTACAACCGATAGGTTTATGACCATCTGCCAAACGTTCTAAAGTCCATGTTTTATTTTTATTTAATGCATCAATCTCTTCATCCATGGCTAATTTCCATCTTTCTGAATCTGAACTTGTTATTGCATCTATATAGTTACTGGGTTCATCAGCGAGCGCAAAGTTACATTGGCTATTCGAAACTTTAGAGCGTGTTATCATTGGATGCGAACTGATATCGGATACTGGCAGCATTTCCTGCACTGGGATGTTTGTTGTTGCAACTGGTGATTCATCCGGAGCGCTGTTAATCTGAAATATTATTTCTTTCGGTTTGGTAGATTCTCTATCTGAATGTAGAGTAGTTTTCTCATCGAATGTGACATCTTTAGAAATTCTTATTTTTTCTAGTTTTCCAATTCCATAATCTAAAATTTTTGCTTGTATTCTCATAACCTAAAAACATAAGTTTTATCGATTTATTATCCCACTTTTTACGGTTTTCTTTGGGAATATGCATATAAGCATTACAGCCAAATATTTTATAGTTAGCTACATTAGGCTTTGTGCCAAAGAAAAGTTCATAAGGTGTCGTTCCAGGGGTTTGCTTAGTCGCACTTCTATTTAGAATATGAGTTGCTGTGTTACATGCCTCAGCCCAAAAAAATCCTGGAAGATTTCGTGAATTTAGCATGGACCTGGCTGCTTCCACAATCGTACGATTGTCTCTTTCTATACGTCCTATCTGTTCGTGCACATAAGGTGCAGTGAACTCGTGAATTATCCCAAATCTTTTACATAAATCTGCAAAATTATCGCTTTTGAATTCTAGCGCATTATCAGTCCTAAGAACTTTTATCTTATTTCCAGTTTGAGTATAGATTAGAGTAGCATATTCTTTGAATATATCTAGCACATCTGATTTGTTTTTAATAAAATAAAATGGCGATAACCACTAAAGTAATCTTTAAATAAGCAGAGATACAGATATTTACTTAATGATTGAGTCTGCATTGGGCCACAAATATCAGCATAAATAAACTCACCTAGCTGGTAGTTTTTGCCATCTGAAGGATAGCACGACTTTCTATGGGCTTTTCCAAGTTGGCATCCTTCACAGAAGAAAAATTCTCCCTCTAAATCTCGAGGCTGCAGACCATCCACCAATCCTTTGGTCGCCATCTCTCGAAGTGTAGCAACTGGAAGATGCGCAAGTCTCTCGTGCCACAACTGAAGCTTGTTCTCGCTGGTGATGTATCCTTGTGATGATGACGTAACCTTGAAGAGCATCCTGTAGAGGTCGTCATGACGCACTCCTACGGCTTTTAGGTCATTATCCATGAAGATCTGTAGCTTGTCATGTTTGATAATGACGTTGAATCCTCTTGTGGACGTAGAAAGGCTATACAAATTTTTATTTAGTTGCGGCGAGTAGAGCACATTTCTTATGTACGTATTGTACCATCCACCGTCGACGTAGGCTTGAATCTCGATGTCTCCCATGCCTTCTGCAAGTATTGTCGAGTTGTCTCCCAAGTAGATTGGATGATCACTGGTGAACGGCGTGTAGGTCTTGAACCACTCTCGTCGAAATGTCATGCTGCAGCTTGCACCGCTGTCAGCATACCAAATATCATTGGGCTCTACTTGATTATCGCACAAAATAAGTCCATAATCACTTGAACTTCCTTTTGAATCATGAAGATTTTTGGATTTATTTTTCTCATTAGCTAATCTTTTTCTACATTCGCGGCTCCAATGTCCAATTTTGTGACAATAGTGGCATTTAGTGTTCTTCTTGGCATCTTGAAAAGAACGTTGTGTATCTTTAGGCTTAGTTCGTGCTTGCCTGTGTAATAAGGCCTCATCTTGTTTAGAGGAACCGCTTTGTTGATTCCTTGTTTCTTCAATCAAAAGTCTTGCAGTTAAATTGTTAAGAGTTTGAGCTTTCGGATCTAACGATTCCCACGCTGCAACAAAGTAGCGCATACTCGAAGGCAAAGTATTTAAAATGTTTGCTACCTTTTGATCTTCCGTTATGGTTCCGCCCATTTGTGAAATTTGTGCAGAAATATTTTCAATTTTTGCTATGTAATCACTTATTGTTTCCGATGTCAATCGTGCATCGAAGAATTGTTGCCAAAGTAGGCCAATAGTAAATTCGGATTTTTGTTCATGAATAGCAAGTAATTTCTGCCACATTTGTGAAGCGGAAGTACAGTTCATCAGGGGCTGAAGAAACTTTAATTCGATTGCCTGTGATAATAACATCCTTGCCTTAACGTCCTTTGATTTCCAATTCTGTAGTGAACTTTCAGAGTTACTGTCGGAGGAAACAACATTCGGCTTTATTTCTAAGCCTTCCAATAATTCTAGTAATTTTTGTTGTTCAAAAGAAGCCTGAATTGGAATTTCCATAGTGAAAAGTTTTCACCATTAAAAACTTTAATCCTTGAAAGACAATCTTCGCTCATCTTCTTTGTCTTGGAATCGGCCAACGACAAAAAGAAACTAGGGTTATGGTTGGCGGTTGACGCCTAAACTTCGAGCAAAACAAAGGCTTACTCACTGCTGGCGGTTAATCCTTTTAGGCGCAGTGGAAGCGTGCTGGGCCCATAACCTGTTGAAGTTTGAGATTGAATCAAGGAATAAAAAGATTATTTATTAAACAAAGTAACTTAAAACAAGATGTTAAAGTAGCAACATTTTAAAGGCAAGTACATATAGGAAAGGCGAGGGACAAAGACTAAATATCTTGACGTCGACCGCAGCGCCGCCGCGGCCGTTGATTGGTCGATCCTCCAATGCTCCATGCCAATATTTTGATCGCTATTCCAACAATAATAAACGGAAAAATAAAGTGTCCAGGGATGGGAATCGAACCCACAGTGTTCCGCTTACCGGGCAGATGACATGTCCATGGGAACACTGTGGGTTCGATACCCATCCCTGGACACTTTATTTTTCCGTTTATCATTACTCTTCACAATTCATCCTTTCATACTTCATCCCTAAGGTTAGAATTAATCGTTATTTTTCCCCTTAAAATAAATTTCGCTTTTTCGTACTAAAGAAACACATTCGAGATAATTTTCAAATATCGTTCGACAATCATAAGCCGCATTATATTGTATTATAGTTAATATATGTATAATTGTGACATATATCAAGTTATGGATGAAGCTATTGAAACATTTGGCTAACTTGTGTCGTGTGTTTGCAGATCTTAAAAGAAGTGATATGTTTATATCTGACATACGCCAAATCTACGTCGAAACGCAATCCTAAGAATGCGTGAAGGTTTTTACATTGTAATATAGTACTTTTTAATAAATGGAAAATAGCATTGTATATTAATGTGTATTTGTAGTATTATTATATTGCACGCTCTATTACAGGTATAATAGAAATATGACAGAAACTTGGGATAAATTTACCAACACATTCATAAGTTATCTTTGTGGAGATATTTCATTTTCTATTTCTTTTCTATCCCAATCCATCTGCACATTAGGGACATTGTACGTGTGCTATGGGACATGCGGTACATTGTACGTGTGGTAATGGGACATGAGAGGACATTGTCCATGTGGTAAAGGGACATGGAGAGGACATTATACGTGTGGTAATGGGACATGGAGAAGACATTGTACGTGTGGTAATGGGACATGCGGTACATTGTACGTGTGGTAATGGGACATGAGAGGACATTGTCCGTGTGGTAAAGGGACATGGAGAGGACATTATACGTGTGGTAATGGGACATGCGGTACATTGTACGTGTGGTAATGGGACATGAGAGGACATTGTCCGTGTGGTAAAGGGACATGGAGAAGACATTGTACGTGTGGTAATGGGACATGCGGTACATTGTACGTGTGGTAATGGGACATGAGAGGACATTGTCCGTGTGGTAAAGGGACATGGAGAGGACATTATACGTGTGGTAATGGGACATGGAGAAGACATTGTACGTGTGGTAATGGGACATGAGAGGACATTATACGTGTGGTAAAGGGACATGGAGAGGACATTGTACGTGTGGTAATGGGACATGAGAGGACATTGTCCGTGTGGTAAAGGGACATGGAGAGGACATTATACGTGTGGTAATGGGACATGGAGAAGACATTGTACGTGTGGTAATGGGACATGGAGAGGACATTATACGTGTGGTAATGGGACATGGAGAGGACATTATACGTGTGGTAATGGGACATGGAGAGGACATTATACGTGTGGTAATGGGACATGGAGAGGACATTATACGTGTGGTAATGGGACATGAGAGGACATTATACGTGTGGTAAAGGGACATGGAGAGGACATTATACGTGTGGTAATGGGACATGAGAGGACATTGTCCGTGTGGTAAAGGGACATGGAGAGGACATTATACGTGTGGTAATGGGACATGGAGAGGACATTATACGTGTGGTAAAGGGACATGGAGAGGACATTATACGTGTGGTAATGGGACATGGAGAGGACATTATACGTGTGGTAATGGGACATGAGAGGACATTATACGTGTGGTAAAGGGACATGGAGAGGACATTATACGTGTGGTAATGGGACATGGAGAAGACATTGTACGTGTGGTAATGGGACATGGAGAGGACATTGTACGTTTGGTAATGGGACACATGGATAACATTGTATTAAAACAGAGTCCGTTGGTTTGGATTGACTAAAACGTCTTTATGTGACATCTTTTAACTACTTCAAATCTTAAATATTCTGTTAATATTATTGTTTTCCAGTAAAGTGAACAAATTTCAACTTTATAACATCATTTTTCTATATTCCCCCAATACCATCCAAGTCTATAAACTGATGAAATCGCTTGAAAGGTTGACCATATTATTCAGCCAGTTTTTCCCAATATTTTATCATCCAATCAGTGAGAATATAAAGGCACTTATACAAATATACCTTACTAATTTGTACTTGAGCAACAGTTCCAGCATATTCAATAAAGATAAACCCACCCCCATTGAAACTGTCCTCCTACCCTCTACAACTGGAAACTATTTTTATTTTTGATTTTTTAAATGTATTTCTCTGAATCTCTATTGTATGTGTGTTGCACGCCTTTATGGAGCCAGTGGCCTGATGAAGCGTGACCGCGCGAAAGCTTGACCTCCCAATATCTTAATAAATAAACTCTTCAAATATTTTTAATTTATTTAACTCAAATATACCTTACTATAGTTATTGTTTCACCAGGATACTGCCTAATAGTTTGTCCCTAATGTGATTTTTCTTCGCCCCTATTAAATACACTCATTGACAAATCTTAAGGAAGTGGAAAGTTTGTGATGTATCGATTAATTAAGTCCAGCGATGGCTTAAAATGTTTATAAAAGTTAGTTTTTATTAGTATATATGTATATATGTGTGTAAAAAAATAATATAAAAATAATAAAAAGGTCAGGTGTTGATATTAAAAATAAAGAAGACATATCCTGACCAGAAGCACATGTGCTTTTCTAGATGGCAGAGCGCCATCTAATGGAACATAAATCAACTAAACCTTGATTTAACCTGATTTCTGATATTTGGACAACCCATTTTCTTAAGTAATCAAGAAAGTCAACCACAAACGCGTTTCGATATATAAGACCTTTGCCCTAGCCGGAAATATACAGTCATTTCACCATCAGCGGGAGCCCTCGTCACTTCATCCCTTGATCATCGACCATGTAGCCCAGTAAGAACTTTCCTCAAATCTCCATCCTTTCGCTCCTAGCTCGACTCTTTTCTGTTCCTGGAACTTTCCTAGTACAACTATGTTCCTTCGTTTTTTTTGTGTGGACATTCCCAAGTCTTCCACTCGACCACGACTGCCTGTACTCTGTGAGAACTGTTAAAGGTCTTCCAAGGTGCAGAGGGGTACTGGAAAACTCTCCACGCCCTGAATGTCCCTCTCGGTTACTACAGGTTTGACCCTCTCGGATTTCACACCACAGCGAGAGACCCTCAGGATATCACAGTATAGCGAGAGTCGACAGGATCTCACACCACATATATATATATATTGCACAATAGTTACATTATATAGAAATCCAATAAAGGAAGATAAAGGACAACACCCTTGAATGTCCGAAAGGTTCTGATTGCGAGGTTCTGATTGTATGCCGCGACACGCAGCGGTGGCCATCCGTACTATTTTCTGTCCCCACTTGCGTGTTTGCAAATACCGTTGTCTCTCATCCCAGCGGTCTGGAAGAAGATCTCTCGGTTCCTACAAGTCTTTAACGTCGCTGTTTTTTTTTTTTTTTTTTATTGTTTTTGTTGTTGTTGTTTTTTTAAGGAGACACAAAGGCAATTTTGTTCACACTTGGTTATCTCGTGTGTCTTCAATGAAGGCCATTGTAATATCTTTCAGAGTTATTGTCTCAATCCCGATATACAGAGGGTATTCACACTTATAGGAAAAGAGCGCCCGGTGTAAAAAAGGAACTATTACTTTATTTTAAAAAAATCAACAACGTGGAATTCGAAAAGGGTTAAGCTAATTCTAACACGCAATACATTTCTTTTGTTATTTAAAAAAGATATGCCCTTCAAATACAATAATTTCATAAGAGGTTATATTTTAGGACTTTCCAGAGCTAATCTTACCTATTTGGACTTAATTAAAATATGCAAACAAGATGATATCAACATTTCTAAAAAAAGGTATTTATAATATTATTCACGACTAAAATATCTAGTTTCTATTCAAAGCACTTACGGAGAAATTAACAAAAGATTATCACCCTATATCTGTGAAAACTCCTGCAACTGTCAAAAAAGTGAAAAAATATATTACAAAAGAAAATCCTATGCCACAAAGAGATATAGCCAAATTAATAGGAACATCAGTGTCATCAATAAATAAAATAATAAATAAAGACTTAGGCCTAAAAGCTACTAAAAAACATACGGTTCACAACTTGTTTCAGAGCCATATTCGTCAGCGGCACACTATCAGCAGATATTTTCATGAAAATTTCTTGGCTGCTGATAGATTTTTTAGAAACTTATTGTTACATATGACGAAGCATGGGTATATTTAACCGATTGCGGAAGAAAAAGAGCTATATACTATCAAAAAAGGGTGGAAAAATCTAGGCCAATTTGGTTGAAGGAATGTGCCGAAAGTTACCCCAAAGGATTTATGGTGGCATGCGGTATATCATATGAAGAAAAATTAAAAATAAGAAAAGTTGAAAGAAATACCAAAATAAACTCCAAGTACTATCAAAACAACATTTTAAAACCTATATTTTTAAATGATATTCCCTCTATCTATGGAAAACAGAGCAACAAAGTCTGGTTTCACCATGATAACGCCACAAGTCATACCTCATCTTCAACCCAAGCTTATTTGGAAGATCTAAGGCAAAGAACAGGAATCAACACTATTCCAAAGAACAGAACCCCTGTAAAATCTCCTGATTTAGCCCCGATGGATTTTTGCATTTTTGGATGCCTTAAAAGAGCACTTGGAAAGAGACACCCTAGGACAATTGAAGGTCTCTAAAAAGTGGTAAAGGAAGAATGGGATCTTTTGAGTATGACCATGATCAGAAAGTGTCTGCTATCGTGGAAAATCAGGTGCCGTTCTGTAAATAAACAAAAAGGCTTTCAAATAGAACATTTGATAATTTTCAAATATGGTGTTAATTTTGAATATTTTATAATAAAACTTGTTTCCTATAAGTGTGAACACCCTCTGTACATGCTAAAAGGTAAAACTTCCTTAAGTTTTTCCATTGGTGTATCCTTTTGTCCATGACTGTATATTTCAGAGTTATTGTCTGAATCCAGATATACATACTAGAATGTACAACTTCCTTAAGTTTTGTTCATGAGTGTAGAGCTTTCCCGAGCGAGTTTTCATTATTAAATAAAAAGAAAATAAGATGGAATGATAAAGCAATAAAATATCAAAATCGTCTATTTTCTTGAAGGGGGTACAATCAGGTCCAAAGGTCTTCGCTTTGTTCAATGGTGTTCCCAAAGTTGTTCATTTCCCCCGTCAAGTAACGATATGACGGAGTTACAGTTTTGCCGAATATAAATTATAACTAAATACTGTTTCAATAAATATATATCAATAAAAATATATCGCAACTAATATTTACAACTAGCCAATGTACCCGGCTTCGCAGTGTTTTAACCCAAGCAAAAATTTACCAAACGAACATTTGGTAAACAATATTTTAAGGCAAACATCTACTCCCTATTGAATTATCTTTGTCAATATATTGTGGCGAAGAAATCGTTTATATTTTATTATTCAATTATTCAATGAAACCATTTAAAACAGATTATTACTATGAATTTGTGAAATCACCATACATTGTCCTTAGCTTGCTTTTTTAATATTCTCTAGCTGTTAGAAAAGGCTATTTAATCAGTTTAAAAAATAAAAATATGGAGATAAGTTATCATGGCAGCTCTAGCCAACCACCAAACAAAGAGCGTCCCTACTCTGAGGAATCCCTTCCATCTGCCAAGCCCACGTTCAAATTCAACAGCATGGACGACCTTCACAACTTTGCGTGACCTACTTTCGAATCCATCCTTGTGGACTCCAACGTCAACACTCCTAAGAAAAGAAACATATCCACCCAAGTTTTGCTACTCGAGTTTGAAAAGAAAGCAGAGCTCCTTCTGGAAGATGCTTTTACAGGCGCTAGCCTAAGTCGACCCAAACCTACGGGAAGTGTCACAAACCTCACCATCCCATATGTCTCAGTTGCGGCGAAGGAAGCAAAGCCTGTCCTACCAAAGAAAAAATGTAAGGCCTCTTTCATCAACTTTGGCGCCGTCCTTTGAATCCCACGTCGTTGTAAAATCAATTGACCCAAAGTCCACCCCGAGGGAAATCCTCAAGCAAGTCCAGGAGGCTGAACCATCACTGATGTCTACTAAAGATGTGTTAGCTTCCATCAAAACAAGCGGCACGGTGGTTTTCCATACCAAAACTTCTCAGGGGGCAAAACTGCTCACCACCAAGTTATCCACACTGCCTAAAGGGCTAAGTTGCCATGAATGTCCTAAGATCCTCCCAAGATTCTGCCTGTTTAGTGTTGACAAAGACGTCCAAGATGAGGAAATTTTCGACAGCATCGGCTCCAACCACTCAGTACAAACACTTCCAGGCAAACAAGCAATCAAGGTTGTCCATCGTCCCAGGAACTCAACGCAGAGCACAGAAACTGTTTGTGGAGGTGGACGACAAAGTTGCTGAGACCCTGGGACAACATGGTCGTATTCCCGTAGCTGGGATAATGCACAGGTACGAGCGCAGCAACTCATTAAAGCATTGTTTCCGATGCTGTGGCTTCGGACACCGCGCTTCGTCCTGCTCAGCAGTTAATTCCACCTGCTATCGCTGCGGTTCCGCGGAGCATGAAGGGAATCAATGCTCCGTTGACTCAAAGCAAATACCTTGCTGTCGCTGTAGTAAAATGGCAGGCGCTCCCACCAACCATCTGGCAACCTCCTCATCTGACCTCCTTGTGAAGGATAGAATACTCCGATCCCAAAACAATGTCTAGGCCAGGGGTGGCGAACAGGCCGCAGGTGGCCTTTTCTTGCCCAAGTTGTGGCCTTTTCATAAATTCAAAATTATGATTTTTGTTTCGCAGTTTTCAATTACTTTCATTTTTTTATTGAAAATATCTAATACGAATGTCATATATTATATAATATATATAATATAGTAAATGTAAGTATTTAAATTTAAATTTTTGATCCAATATATGCCTTTTTAATTAAATATATATATATTATATATATATATATATATATATATATATGGATGCGGCCTTCTAAAAAAATGCTGAAATGAAAATTGGCCTTCTAATATAAAAAGGTTCGCCACCCCTGGTCTAGGCCCTTACGTATCTTGAAGGCTAACACTCGGAAATCTCCATCTGCCGTTCTTGAGATTTCCAATTTGGCCAACTCCACACAGGCCGACATCATTCTCCTACAATAACTTCCAGCAAACTTCTACTGGCCCATCTCAGGTTTTCAAGTCTTCTCTGACTCAAGCCCTTACAAACCTTCGGGCATTGTTGCACGGAGCAATCTTCATTCCATCCCTTTAGTCACTCGGAACATCACCTCTATTTCCATCTACCTGGATCAGCAAGTAGTGGCAGTTTGCTCAGCCTACTGGCATTGTCATAGGTCAGAGGAGGTTTTCCTTCCTCAGTTGGAAGAGCTTATAAACAGGACTTCATTTCCTATGGTCCTGGGTATGAATGTCAATGCCCACTCTCCCACTTGGGGCATCGGTGCAAAGTTGGACACCCGTGGAGCAAACCTTGAAGACTTCGCCCGCTGCAACGACCTTCATTTTCTGGGTGATCCTGTGCACTTTACATGGTCAAATGGACATCTTTCCTCATCCATTGATGTTACATTGTCATCCAGCTCATTAGCGATATATGCTTCTTGGAGTTACTTACACTCGGGTTCTGGCTTAGAATTCTAAAAATGAACAGCAGCCGACTCCCCCATATATGCTTAGCTCAACTATATGAGATATCAAGAAATAGAAATATATATATTGGACTTGCGGAAAGTTTGGTCAACATACTCAACTCAACAGGATTTTCTTGGTTAATTAACTGCAACGATGCAAGGATTATCCGCCAAGAAATACCTTTAATAACTAAAATTGAAATAGAACAATCTCTTCAAAGTGACCAGGCAAAAATAGAGAATTCTAAATTCTACCCTCACTATAAGTATTTACACAGTTCATTCCAAATTGAAAACTATTTACTTAGCAACTTTCCATTCTCAGTAAAACGCTATATCGCACAACAGAGAATACTATATTCGTTTTTCAAGGAAAACCATACAAACATTTTCAAAGAGGGTGATAAGATTTGTGATCTCTGCAATGAAAATATGGAAACTGAACTATCTCATTATATCGATGAATGCCAAGATATATAATATATTAGTGAGGAGAGAAGGACATTCTTTTCAATGGTAGACACCAGCCAACTTAGGTCAATCCAAATGATGTTAACCAGTGCCCAAACAAGCAGACTAGTTGCTCAGGCCCTATATAATTTTTACAAGGCAGTAGCTGTAAAGAGGGAGAAAAGAGAACTTGGAAGCTTTTGTTCTTACACCTCAGAAAGACGACGAAACATCGAGGGGTCGACCTTCATATTAAATCTTACTTTTCCTTATTACTAATAATTGTATATAGTTGCGGAACTACTGGTTTCCTGTGCTGCTCTTTTCCTGATATTGCACCTTGTACGGAGAATCTGTATAATACTAATGTCTTAATAAAGGCTTTGTGTGTGTGTGTGTGCTTCTTGGAGTTTGCTTGAGGAATTGGCCTTCACCGACCACATCCTGATATTGACAACCTTTCCAGACATGGTCACCACTGAGGAAACTACCACATGGGTGGAATCCTCATGCAAGCAAGACTGTTTCCAATCTTTCCTCAACTGAGTTACTGCCCTCCTAAATATGGCTTCTATCCCAGAAGACATTGACAAGACAGTTCTCCTACTTACTTCAATCCTACAGACAGCCTGTGAGTCCTCCATGCGCAGACGCTCCAATACTTCTAGACCATCTAAACCAAGGTGGACCCCCAAGCTAAGCCGCCGAAGCAGCCAGAAAATCCAGAGCTCTATCAGGAAAATTTTCCATGGATTATATCGAGCGTGTCACAACAGACTCAAGGCAGCTATCGGAAAGCTGAACGCCTCTCCTGGCCTAACCTCTGCGAGGAGGTTTCATCGGCTGCGTGGAGTGCCATTCACCGTTTTAGCGCCCGAGGACGCAGCTCCCCAAAAGGTCCGCCTCTTCTCAAACATGATGGTGGCTCTCCTTTCTCTCCCGAAGAGACCTGCCTTGCTGTGTTGAATCACGTTTTCTCTCAGGACACCAGACCTCACCCTCGGAAATTCGCTCATGCAATGTTTCCAAATCAACCCGACTTTACATCGTGGGAGGTCACAAGCGCCATACAGTGCTGTGGTAGAAGGAAAGCTCCAGGACCAGATGGTCTCGGTTCCCTTTGCCTAGATCTTGGGAGCTCTGACCTACACTCCCTGCTAGCTGGTATATTCACCAAATGTCTCAGAATGGGTCACTTCCCTCGCCCATGGAAGGAAGGCCGCCTCATACTCCTGCCAAAGGCGTCCAACTCTGCCAGCAGTCAGTTGGCGAGGTATAGATCAATCACTCTTCTGGACACCCTGGCCAAGGTTTTTGAACGATGTAGCTGGCCAGACTGCAATGGCTCGCCGATCGCCATGGATGGCTCTCGGACAACCAATTTGGATTTGTTCATGGCAGGTCATCAGAAGAAGCACTCGCCAAAATTTCCCAGTTTATCGATGAAAGGCAGTCCCACTGGAGAAAAACGTTGGCCACCAGCTTAGACATTAGCAAAGCATTTGACACTGTCTGGAGACCGGCCATCATACAAGGACTCGAACGCCTGACTTATCTCCATTCAATGATTTTATAGTGCAAAGGCCCCCACCACAATCCTCACGGGCCATGGCCATGTACTGGCAGACATTACACGTGTGCATCCCGAAACAGACATTCGATCATCTTCTCTTCATCTGTCCAGCATTCCTAAGACATAGGATGCAAACAGCTGCTTGGACTGACCCACCTCAATCCTACATCTATGGCCAGCCTCCCAGACTCAACCTCAGCATGAAACTTCCTGGTCAACAGGTTCAACTCAGCAATAAAAACAGGACACGAGTAAAAGCGCTCAACACTAGTCCATACTAGTGTGTTGTACTACCCGGGTAGTTGGCGCTCTGCGTTCCAGGAACCTGAGTTATAAATATCTCTCTATCTGTATATAGTTGTTCTCCCACGCTCTCATCTCATAGCCCCAATTATAAATGGCCTTTCAAATAATAAAAACATCCAACTCTGCTGGGTACCAGGCCACAAAGGAATCGAAGGAAATGAAAGTGCGGACCAAGCTGCCAAAATGGCCGCTATATCAGACATTCCTTCTTATTTTATAAAACTCCCAAAGAAGCTGTCGAGAAAACGGAGCAAACAATTTGCACCCCAATTATGAACCGATATATTCGTCTCTGACCAATCAACTCGACATCTGAGAAAATTCTCACCCACTCCCGGCCATCTTAAAAATAACCCCAAAAAATACATCTAGGAACATCAACCATGACTCTACTATCAGGACATGGATATGTTCAAGCCGACATGGCCAGAATTAAACAAGTCCCTGATCTAACATGTCCACACTGCCAAGAGGAAGCTCAAAACGTAGAGCATGTGCTCTTCAGCTGCCAAGCATTCCAACTACAGCGATTCCAAACGGCTGATTGCAAACTGGTTCACTAAGGCTACCAAGACAGACTCCTAAACTACAGGACAGCCCGGATAGTTGGCGATCTATGGATACACTCCAGGAGCCTGGGTTACCTTTATGTTACTACTATTATAGTTGTTCTGGGGCTTGGTTGATAATTGTCGACTAGTCGTACTGACGTCATCAATAAATACTTTTACATCTTAAGATCCTGCCCAGAAGTCCTCCTCTACGTGGCGGGTCGGAGAAGCAGCACAAGTAAGGCCCTGTAGGGCGAAGTACGGTGTCGTGAGCCCCGAGCCGCTACGGTAACCGTGAACAGGGAACTCTGAAATGTGGTTGACTAACGGGGCTCCTCCCTTTCTATGGATGGACAAGACACCACCATCACATCTTAAGAAATTCCAAGACTTGATTTCTACGCTACAATATTTTCCACCAAAACTACTGAATAAAATCATTGGAAAAAATTGCATATAAGTAACAATATTGTAGCGAAGTGAAATTGCTGGCTCAGCAACCCTGGAGCTGACGTCACGTTCCGGTGGAGGTTACCCCTGCGAGGCCGCGTGGCCACGAGAATTTTATTCTTTGCTCTCTCTCCTTTGTTTACTATTTTAAATATAGCTATTTCTAGATATCACTTAATTATAATTAATTAATTCATTCATATTTCTCGTTTGTTCTTCTTTTGACCTCGATTTGTTTGGTTAATAAAATAACGTTCTTCGTTTGTGGATCACCGACTCTACCTTTCTGCTACGCTACAACTGGTGGAGATGCTGGATCGTAAAGACCGATATCCCTTCAGACATAAAAGAAGGACTGAAACTGTTAAACAAGAAGATAGTGTAGAGCTCAAGGAGATGACCGTGAATATAGAGGAAGCTACCCAGGTGGGCAATTATTTTGTTCAGCACCTACCAAGGAATCCTTCCATGTTCTCCGGGGAGGATGGTGAGGATCCCCTTACCTGGTTAAAAGGTTACAAACGTGTGGCGAAGCATAATCATTGGGACGAAACCCTCTGTCTTGCCAATGTCTACTTTTACCTGAATGGAACTGCCCTCAAATGGTTTGAGAATAATGAGGAGACCATCCGGAATTGGGAAGAGTTTACTACTCAATTGGAGAGTGTATTTGGGAAAAGTGAGAGTCTGCGGCTGCTTGTCGAGAAAAAAACTTAAAATCCGGGCTCAGCTAAAGGGTGAAAGCACCGAGTTCTATATACAAGACGTCCTACGACTCTGCAAAGAGGTGGATCTCCAAATGAGCGAGGGGGATAAAATCTCCCACCTCATGAAAGGAATAGTGGAAGAACTTTATCAGGCGCTTCTTCCAAGAGACATAAACAATACGGATCAATTTGTGTCTGAGTGCCGCCGCATTGAAGCGCTTCATCGTCGGCGTGTGACCCCCGCCAAGTACGAACGCTTGCCCAATGTAGCATCCCTTGATGTCTGCGATGATAATACAGATTTGTCATCCATGATTAGACAAATTGTCCGCGAGGAGGTGCAACGGGCCTTGGCCGCTCCTCGTAAAGAACCAAGAATCGCCACCATTGAAGATATGGTGAGGGAAGAAATTGATAAAACCCTCGCTCCAATATCAAATCCTTCCAGAGGCTCCCCTCAATATCAAACTTATACGCCGTCACCAATCGCTAGAAGAGAGACGGCCGCACCCCAAACTCCCCGTCCCAGAGCTCGGTACCCGAAACAGGGAGAAAGACTGGACACAAATGAATGGCGGACCACTGAGGGAAGACCAATTTGCTTCCATTGCGGACGCCCTGGCCATGTTGCCCGTTACTGCCGTGACAGAAGGAGACAGAATGACGAAAGAGAAAACGGATATTCCCAAAGGAGGCAAGAACCAATGTTCTTCTATGGACCCCGTTCCAAATTCCCGGCGCTCAATGACGACGAGCCAAGAGATAATTTTAGACGTTACCGAAGCCCTTCCCCATACCCTGGCCGAAACGGACAACATTCGTCGCCTATTAGAGGGTCCAGTCGGTCACCTCGCCGTTCCCGCCAGGAAAACTAGAGGTTGCGACCTATTTTGGAGGTGGGGCCGCAAAATTTGGAAACCCTCCCTCATCGACTACAGTGGATATGAAAGGAAATTATATAAATATTAAAATAGAAGGAAATATAACCAGTGCTCTTGTTGATTCTGGGGCTTCTTATTCTGTCGTCTCCGAGAGGTTCAGGCTCAAATTGAAGAAAATAATGTTTGCCGAAACTGACGTGAGCTTAAGAGTGGCCAACGGTAAAATTATAAAACCGAAAGGACGCTGCTCTTTAAAATTGGACTTAAATGGTCTGCAGGAAAATTTCGAATTTATTGTTCTGGAGGACTGTAGTCACGATGTGATCCTCGGATGGGACTTTTTGAAGTTATCCAGGGCGGTAATTGATTCTGCAGAAGATACACTTTTTTTAGAGGAATTCCTAGTCGAGGACACACCCAAGAACAACTCACCTCTCTACGCGGAACGGGAATACAGAATAGAGCCCGCATCTTGTCAGCTGATAGAGGTATTAAGCAGAGACATCTCAGATAATGCAGCTGTAGTGGCAGAAAGTCAAAAAGGTCTGTCGCTGGAAAGAGAACTAATGGCTCCCTCCTCTATCATCTCACTTACCAGTAACAGGGGAAAACTGTGGGTGGCAAATTGGAGCCCATATCCGAAGATAATTCCCCAGGGGATGCACGTGGCCGATGGTGTCGTCATCGAGGATAGCCAGCTTTGTGTACTTGCTGAGGGCAACCACGTAGGAACAGATATAGGCCATTCCGAGGATTCAAAATTTGCGG
This sequence comes from Cordylochernes scorpioides, assembly GCA_030710605.1. Lineage (NCBI taxonomy): Eukaryota > Metazoa > Arthropoda > Arachnida > Pseudoscorpiones > Chernetidae > Cordylochernes > Cordylochernes scorpioides. Next base: position 156,059,265 of record CP092863.1, read on the forward strand.
AAATTTTAAATATAGATGATTCACTTGACGATTTTCAAAAAGAAAAATTAAGAAATTTATTGAGAAACTATAGAGATATTTTTGATTTCAGAAAAAAAGAAGCGTCCAAGACCGATAATGTTAAGCATCGAATTAGCACTGGAGACCACCTTCCCACCAAACAACGACCGTACCGAGTAGCACCCGCGGAACGTCAAATTATTCAAGAGGAGGTAAATAAAATGGAAGAAATTGGTATTATTCAGCCCTCTGCGAGCCCATGGGCCTCACCGGTCGTTTTGGTCAGGAAAAAAGATGGCAGCTGGAGATTCTGCGTCGATTACCGCCGCCTTAATAAGATAACAAAAAAGAATGTTTACCCGCTCCCAAGGATCGACGACACTTTGGACTGTCTACAGGGAGCACGATTTTATTCCTCTATGGATCTCCAATCTGGATACTGGCAGATCGACGTGGAGGAAGCGGACCGTGAGAAGACTGCATTCATAACCCCAGATGGATTGTATGAGTTCAAAGTGATGCCATTTGGGTTATGCAACGCTCCAGCTACATTCGAACGAATGATGGACGGCCTCTTGAAGGGTCTTAAGTGGACAATCTGTCTCTGTTACCTTGATGACATAGTCGTTTTTTCCGATGATTTTGAGGAACATCTGAGACGCCTTCAGCTGGTATTAGGCTGTTTGAGGAAGGCTAGCTTGTGCCTCAATTCGGGGAAATGCAGATTTGGTGCGAAAACTATAACAGTTCTTGGACATGAGGTGAGTGGAGATGGAATATTTCTCGATCCAGAAAAAATTAGAGCAGTCCGTGACTTCCCCAGACCAAATTCGCTAAAAGAAGTTAGAAGTTTCCTAGGGCTATCTTCCTACTACCGCCGTTTCATACCCAATTATGCCCATATAGCCCAACCATTAAACGCTCTTTTAAAGAAAGATTCAGTGTTTAGTTGGAACATAGAAGAGCGGCACGCATTTGAAGCTCTCAAGTCAGCCCTAATTTCTGAGCCTGTCTTGGGACATTTTGATCATTCATCCCCAACAGAAATACATACTGATGCGAGCAACTATGGAATAGGAGCAGTTTTAGCGCAAATTCAAAAGGGAAAGGAAAGAGCCATTGCCTATGCATCGAGAACGCTCAATAAGGCGGAAAGAAATTATGCGACGACTGAGAGAGAATGTCTTGCTATTATTTGGGCCATTGGCAAATTCCGGCCGTATGTTTTTGGACGTCCATTCACTATCGTAACTGACCATCACTCCTTGTGCTGGCTGACCAACCTCAAGGACCCATGTGGGAGGTTAGCAAGATGGGCTCTTCGGCTGCAGGAGTTTGATGTTACTGCTGTGCACAAGAGCGGAAGAAAACATCAGGACGCTGACTGTTTATCAAGAAGTCCCCTGAATTGTAGTGAAGATATAGAAGAAGATATTCCTTGCATAGTTGCCTTACAGAATTTTGGACGGGAACAAATGAAAGACCCGGACCTCACGAAGATAGCCGACAAAATCCAACAGGAAACATCTAACAAGTCCTTTATAAAAATAAACGATACTCTCCATAAAAAAATTACGATCCAATGGGAAGGGAATGGCTTCTGGTGGTCCCCCGCCACTTGAGGCCTGAAATACTGAGAAACTTACATGATTCTCCCACTTCAGGACATCTTGGATTTACTAAGACATATGATCGAATAAGAAAAAAATTCTACTGGCCCGGAATGTATAGAAATGTTAGGAAGTATGTGGCTCACTGTCCAGATTGTCAGCGACGCAAACGCCAGCCCCAACTCCCTCCAGGACTTTTGCAGCCGATACCTGTGCCTATAGCCGCCTTCGAAAAAGTGGGAATGGATCTCCTTGGAAGGTTTCCAACATCTATGTGCGGGAATCGCTGGATCATTGTCTGTACGGATTACCTCACCAAGTTTGCGATCACGAAAGCTCTACCGACAAGTGAATCAGTGGAAGTAGCGACATTCTTCATTAAAGATGTAATTCTGATGCACGGTGCGCCGAGGGAAGTTATCACAGACCGAGGACGAAATTTTACATCTTCAATGATTCGTGATCTGAACAAACACTGCAGAATAACTCATCGGACAACAACCGCCTACCACCCTCAGACCAATGGACTCACTGAAAGGTTGAATAAGACAATAGCAGACATGCTGTCCATGTATGTGGACGTCAACCAGAAAGATTGGGATGAGATTCTCCCATTCGTGACGTTCGCATACAACACGGCGAAGCAAGAGTCCACGGGGTTTAGTCCATTCTACCTGCACGGGAGTGAGGCGGAGACCCCACTAGACTTGCTATTCCCCAAATTTCCTTCAGAGGATGAAGATGACTTCATCCAGACTCTAGGATCAAGGGCCGAAGAAGCGCGACAGCTGGCACGCATTCACACTATGAGGTCCCAGGGAGGAAATAAACTCCGTTACGACGCCCATCACAGAAACATAATCTATCAGCCCGGAGTTCTCGTTTGGATCTATATCCCTGTGCGCAAGGTGGGTTTGTCTGAAAAACTAATGCGACGTTATTTCGGCCCGTATAAAGTAACAAGAAAAATATCCGATGTGACATATGAAGTGGAGACATTCGGAGACCAGCATGGTCGTCGTAAAACAAAGGACATAGTTCACATCTGCAGGATGAAGCCCTATTTAGATCCAGAGAAGCGGGAGGACCACCTGGAGGAGGACATGGAAGACGACTTATCAAGTCCTCAAAAGGAAGAAGTTCCAGCGGAAGGGAGGCAACCACCCTTGGCCCAGGAGGAGGTCCCCAGACCAGGAGACCTGGATATCCCTGGCCCTATTACGCGGTCGCGAGCTCGTAGACTGGAGGCGCAGGTCTCCTGCTGAACATCGGGTCGATGTCCTTTGAGAGGGGGGGCTATGTAGCGAAGTGAAATTGCTGGCTCAGCAACCCTGGAGCTGACGTCACGTGCCGGTGGAGGTTACCCCTGCGAGGCCGCGTGGCCACGAGACTTTTATTCTTTGCTCTCTCTCCTTTGTTTACTATTTTAAATATAGCTATTTCTAGATATCACTTAATTATAATTAATTAATTCATTCATATTTCTCGTTTGTTCTTCTTTTGACCTCGATTTGTTTGGTTAATAAAATAACGTTCTTCGTTTGTGGATCACCGACTCTACCTTTCTGCTACGCTACAATATATAGCAATTCAAAAACTCTAAGCAATTCAAAGACTAAAATTAGATAAATAACAAACTATTTTGCATATTTTGGAGTTATTAAATTATAATAATTATTATATACAGACTCTAAAAATGACTTAGAATCTCTCATCAGACGTCGCTGCGATCTCTGAGTAAAGTATAATTTAAGTATTTTGCTGCAATTTCAGAAGAAAGGGAATTAAATAAAACTCTTCACAGAAAATTCTTCGTGGTGCTACACGATTTACACCTCAGCGCGCCATCTGTTATGAGAATTTGAAACTATTTTAGACGCTTATGATTATTTTAAAAAATTAAATGAATAAATATATATATAACAATATAAATATTATATATATGTAATAAGTTGAGGTTTGGTAGCCTCTTGTAGAATCCTGTCGACTCTCGCTATAAGCTGTGGTAACCGAGGGTCAAACCTTTAGTAACCGAGAGGGACAGTCAGGGCGTGGAGAGTTTTCCAGTACCTCTCTGTACCTTGTAGGACCTTTAACAGTTCTCACAGAGTACAGGCAGTCGTGGTCGAGGCAGAGTGGAAAGCTTGGGAATGTCCACACACCAAAAAAACAAAGAGACACAGTTGTAGTAGGAAAGTTCCATGAACAGATAAAAGTCGAGCTAAGAGCAAGATGGAGATAGAGTAGATCTTACTGATTTGCATTGCGATGAGGACAAGGGCTCGCGCAGACGGTGAAGTAACTGACTGTTTTGCTAAGCCGAGGGAGGCCTTATATAACGCCTCCGACAAAGAGAATTGCATTACAGCACGTGTCGCTACTGGACACTGGCGCCGACCTGACGGCTTCCAATCTATTTTTAGAAGTTACTTTTGTGATTTACTTCTCAATCTTGCTTTAACTCAGCTTTTAATCTATTACATAGTTTTATTTATTCATCCTCAGTCTGTACAAAGTACATTACATATGGTGATGCAATGACACATGTCAATCATGCGTATAATTATTTATAGATGTGTTTCTATATACAACATGACAATCTTTTTATACGTATTATATAATATAGGGTTGTTGGTTTAAATTACCATATATATATGTTATATTAAAATATTTTATTTAAAATGTTATATAAAAATATTCTATCATTTAAAAAATATATTTTATTTTCATTCATTGATAATTCTACTTGTGTTTTGACCATAGTTTTAGAATACGCCGACTTTTAATACTTGTTGTAAATATGTAGTTATCTAACCTATTTTTTAAAATCACTAATATAGAATCCATTTCATAAATTCTATATAACTGTGAAAAATGTCTTATTGTAATTTTCTTCAAGTAATCTATATATACACTGCGTGACATTGAAAATGGAACACCAAGAAATAGTGGTCAGAAAGTGATGAAACTCGGCAGACAGAGAGAGACAGGGACGAACAATAAGTGATCTTTATTTCAAAATGATAGTCATAATACAGAGCGAGAACGGCGTCGGCTTAGTAGCAAGTAGGACCACCGCGGACGGCGATGCACGCAGCAACACGTCTAACGTAGAGAGTCAATCAGAGTACGGATGGCGTCCTGAGGGATGGCTCTCCATTCCCTCTCAACCATTTGCCACAGTTCGTCTTCTGAACGCGGCTGTGGCAAGGCATGCAAACGGCGTCCAATGATGTCCCAGACGTGCTCGATTGGTGAGAGATCAGGAGAGTACGGTGGCCAGGGAAGCATCTGTACATCTTGCAAAGCTTGTTGGCTAATGCGAGCAGTGTGCGGTCGGGCGTTATCCTGCTGATAAAGGGCATTGGGTACCCCCTGAAGGTAGGGGAGTGTCACCGGTCGCAGCACATCATCAACGTATCGTTGGGCCGTCATAGTGCCCTGAATACGAAGTAAAGGTGACCTGGAATCATACGCGATTGCGCCCCAGACTATGATTCCACGTTGTCGCACGGTGGGGCGTTCCACAATTGCTGCCGGATTGGACCTTTCTCCACGTCGACGCCACACGCGTACACGGCGACTATCACTGGACAAGCAGAAACGCGACTCATCTGAGAACACGACCCTGTGCCATTCCGTCATCCACGTCGATCTAGCCCGGCACCATTCCAAACGTTGGCGCCTATTCGGTGGGGTCAATGGCAGTCTTCTTAGCGGACGGCATGAGTGCAAGCCATTAGCAACCAATCGACGGAAAATGGTTCTAGTCGAGATGGAATGATCTAGGGTGTCTTGCACATGTTGCAGGATGGCGGTACAAGTGGCTTGTGGGGCCGCCACTGCTTGTCGAAGGATACGCCGATCCACACGT
>CP092863.1:156064848-156087351 GCA_030710605.1 Cordylochernes scorpioides
GTTACTTGCACTCGCTGGTGGGGTTAGAATTTTTCAATAATCGGTGGCTATTGAAGTAATTTTTATTGAGGAAAAAAATTGCTCAATGCGGGATTCGATCCCGGGTAGTAGCGGTGGAAAACCAACGGTTTATACCATTATTCCACAATTTTTCCTACTGCCCTTACTGCAATGAAAAATTGATGGGATGACCTAGCTCATCAGTGGTGAACCCTCCCAACGGTTTCGCCAGTTTAATCTATGGTAGATAGGCCCTCACATTATCATTACATTAAGGGCAGTAGAAATTGTTTAATTTTAAAAGAATTATACGCGTCTATAATAATTTAGAATTCTCATAACAGATGGCGCTCTAATGTATCATAATATATATAAGTATTGTTTTGAAAATAGAGCAATCCATAAATAAATCTTTAATTAAAAAGGCATATTATTTTACCAATATTTCAGTTGGCTGAACGCCAACCTTTATCAATATACAGTTAAACCCCTCTTGGGACTCACCAAAATAGGGTGCTATAGAGAGGGGGTGCTATAGACAGGTTTAACTGTATGTTCAAAATGTATCAAAATATATTATAATCTTATTAAGGTTAGCGTTTAGCCAACTGAAACATGGGTAAAATAAATGATATTTTGATCCAATATATGCTTTTATAAGTACAGTGGTACCTCGACATACGAGCGCCCCAACATACGAGTTTTTCGAGATACGAGCCGACGAGCAAGTGATTTTTTTGCTTTTAGTTACGAGCGAAATTCGAGATACGAGTTCGGTTCGGTAGTGTTGAAGATATTAATCTGTGATTTTAAATGTTTCTTTTTGACCAGTACTTTTGTTTTGTTTTTGCTTTTCCTAAAATGTTTCTTCTTCTACATTATTATTTGTTCTATATGCAAAGCTTTGTTTTTTTAGACTTGAATAAACAAATTCAAGTTTTTTATATTTTTGTGTGCTCTTTTAAAGTTAAAACACAACAGGTAGTAACACGCAGTCGCGCCATCACGATCAGTTAGCAGCGTGCTTCCGCTGTGATAAGTTGTGTTTTGTGTTCGCGTTTTGTGTTGCGTTTACATTTACAGTTTTAGTTCATTTATTTTTATAACCATGGATCGGAAGAAAGTTTGTAAAAAGTCAAGTGCTAAGAAAAATATGATGAATATTGAATTAAAACGTCAAATTATAGAAAAACATGAGCAAGGTGTTCGAGTTGTTGACTTGTCGAGGCAAAGACCAGTGAGGATATCTAATTTATTTCTTTACATTCTCTTTTTTGTTTTTGTGCAATAAATATTTGATATTTATAAATACGTTCTTAGTATTTAAAAACACGTAACAAAAATAACTGGGGTGACATTTTGGAGGTTGGAACGGATTAATGGTAGTCCAATTGTTTTGTATGGGGAAATTTGCTTCGAGATACGAGTAATTCAAGATACGGTTGCGGAATGAATTAAACTCGTATGTCGAGGTACCACTGTATAACATATTAAGAACGTGTGTGTAAGCCCTATATTTCAATAGAAGATAAACAGGTTAGGAAAGCTATAGTATCCAGAGAGCCAGCTATAACCCAAAAAGCTAAATAACGGCCAAGAAGGAAAATTTATGACCTTAATATATCTAGATTCTGTTCAAGATAAAAATTTTAAATTACACGAATTTTGGAACAAGTTAAAATTTATTATTTTACCCGCGTCTCTTTTATTGCTTACCTTTTAATCGAGGGAGAATTAGACCTATCAAATTTTCTCGTGGAACTTTCTACCTTTTTGTTGTAAAATTGGGAAATATATCTCGGTATAATACAGTAGAACCTCTCTTTAACGGACACCCCGCTAGAGGAAACCTCTCCATAAAGGACAGTTTTCATTTGTAAAATTACCATTTTTACAATTTAGCAACTCTCCGGTAAGAGGACATCTCTCCCTAAAAGACACTTTGGTTCTGCAATTAGGTATTGTCTTTTACAGGGAGGTTCTACTGTATATATCATATTAGTTATATACTTGTATTATTAATAATTTGTTTTTAAAGGGATAGGTGTTTTTTTTTTTGTACATGAATATCATTCCACTAGCGACTTGATGTTGTATCACATATATAGATATATAGATGGAAATTTTGCCGGGAGGATATTGATATAAAGAGACAAAGGTCGCCTCTCCCGTCAAAATAGATGGCCCCTAGTTTTGACGTCTCTTTATATAGATATATGTGAAAAAAATAATTTTTAAAAATAAAAAAAAAGGTCAAGTGTTGATGTTAAAATTTAAAAATGGCATATCCTGAGCTCACATGAGCTTTTTCGATGGCAGAGCGCCATCTAGTGGAACAAAATAGATTAATATGTGTGCCCCAAAATAGGCACCTCTCCCTTTAAACAACACCAGTTTTGACAAATTCAGACAAAAAGTCAACCTTTATACCATGATATACCATTACCTTTATACCATGATATACCGGTTGTTGGCTTTTTGTCTAAATTTACCAAAACTGGTGTTACGGCTTTATCATCACTAGTGAAGAATTTTACTGGGGTGGTGCACAGCGTCATAATTCTGATGCATTTTTAAAGGGAGAGGTGCCTATTTTGGCACATAAATATCATCCTCCCACAACTTTGTTAAATATGTAAATTATGAATTTTTTTTTCAGTTAAACCTGTCTATAGCGCCCCCTCTTGGGACTCGCCAAAATAGTGTGCTATAGAGAGGTCACTTTTAATGCAAAATGTTTACATTTTAATGTTTAAAATCGGGCGCTATAGAGAGGAAGGCGCTATTTAGAGGGAGCGCTATAAGCAGGTTTAACTGTATATGTATTTTTAATTAAAAAGGCATATATTGGATAAAATATTATTTATTTTACCAATATTTCAGTTGGCTGAACGCCAACCTTTATCAAGGTGTTATAATATATTGTTGACATACATTAATATGTTATAATACCTTGATAAAGGTTGGCATTCAGCCAACTGAAATATTGGTAAAATAAATGATTTATTGATCCAATATATGCCTTTTTAATTAAAGATTTATTTATGGATTGCTCTATTTTCAAAAAGGTATATGTATATATAAATGTTTTGAAAATAGAGCAATCCATAAATAAATATTCAATTAAAAAGACATATATTGGATCAAAATATCATTTATTTTACCAATATTTCAGTTGGCTGAACGCCAGCCTTTATCAAGGTAGTATGTGGCGCTGAGTTTGTTGTTGACACACTTTAAAAATGTTATAATACCTTGATAAAGGTTGGTGTTCAGCCACCTGAAATGTTGGTAAAATAAATGATATTTTGATCCAATATATGCCTTTTTATTTAGAGATTTATTTATGGAATGCTCTATTTTCAAAAAAATATATATATATGTCATAATATATACTCTTCCTGGAATAATAAAACAAACCTACAGTCAACCAGAGAGAGATGGGCAGCTAAAGGGTGTCACTTTAGACATCAGAAAATTCCAAGGGGCTCCTGGGGTCCGGCACTTAACACCTCGGAACCTTGGAGACAGTTGGGTGATTGTGTGCGACACGAACGGCCGCTCAGCGGTGGCAGCCCCCTCGCTCTCCCTCTCTCTCTCGGATGGCCTTCCAAATTCCTCTACCAATTTGTGGTGTGATTATTTCTCTTTCCCCACATTATTATTATCGCTATATTGTCACATAAAAAGTCGACAGGATCTTATCACATAAAAGTCGACAGGATCTTATCACATCGAAAGTCGACAGGATCTTATCACATAAATATATATGTAATACATAATATATTATTTACTACTGAAATTTAAAGCACGATAAGTTTCATATACATAGCTAATTTTCCGTTATAAATCAAACCAATATATATATATATAAAGAATTCATACAGTATTTCAATCACTTTTATAAAATTCTGTAAACGTTTCCTATAAAAGGCCATCACATACCAATTTCCTCCATAGAGAATCGACGAGAAATTTTATCAGTTCTCTCAAAAATGGTCTATAGCTACCGTCAAACAATGGAACACGGACTTAACGACGACAAAAATCCCTCAAGAAAAACCATTAAACGTCTTGGAAATCTCTTAATATAGCTTTATCTTAACTCTCTTTTATTCCCCATCCAACATAAAGTGGACAATCATTTGTTCAATGGCCGTTTTCCTCTGATTTTTATTTTCTACATTCTGGGGAAAAGCGCTCTGATACGAATTTCTACAAATCCCTTGTGATTTCTTGAAGGATTAAATGTCTAATTATATTTTATTGTAGTTAAAAACTGCAGATTTCGAAGGCAATTAAAACGTACATAATCCTTGAGCTTTAGGCGATACTTAGATAAATGACATTATAGCTATTTCCACTTCTGCCAAGGTTTCTATCAACAACAACAAAAACCTTTATTAAGACACTATTGTCTTACAAGGGGATTCCCCTAAAAGGTTATGTATGTACATGAGTGAGGAGGAAAGGCAATTTAGAAGGGAGAGGGAGAAATCAGCCGTTGTCTGTGGAGCTGAGCACTTCTTTCTATCTTTAAACATTCTTTAAAAACTATATATGAATCAAGATAATTGTAAAAGGTTTCTTAATTCAATAAAAAATGGCAAGCTTTCAAGCGTTAGTTCATCATAAGGTCAATTGTTTCGCAAATACCTACAATATATATAGAGAAATATGACATGTGTCGGACCTGGAGGCTGTTGTTGGGTTCTGTGCTGCCTGGTGTATAGGAGCTCCATCTATGATTCCTTTCTTCCTGTGATGAATCTGTATAAGACTGGTGGTCTTAATAAAGCTGTGTGTATCAAATACTGTTGGGTTCTGTGCTGCCTGGAGTATAGGAGTTCTATCTATGCTTCCTGTGGTGAATCTGTTTATGACCGGTGGTCTTAATGAAGCTGTATGTGTGTATCAAATATTGTTGGGTTTTGTGCTGCCTGGAGTATAGAAGTTCCATCTATGCTTCCTTCCTGTGGTGAATCTGTATAAGACCGGTGGTCCTAATATAGCTGTATGTGTGTGTCAAATATTGTTGGGTTCTGTGCTGCCTAGAGTATAGAAGTTCCATCTATGCTTCCTTCCTGTGGTGAATCTGTATAAGACCGGTGGTCCTAATAAAGCTGTATGTATGTATCAAATATTGTTGGGTTCTGTGCTGTCTGGAGTATAGGAGTTCCATCTATGCTTCCTGTGGTGAATCTGTATATGACCGGTGGTCTTAATGAAACTCTATGTGTGTATCAAATATTGTTGGGTTCTGTGCTGCCTGGAGTATAGAAGTTCCATCTATGCTTCCTTTCTGTGGCGATTCTGTATAAGACTGGTGGTCTTAATAAAGCTGTATGTATGTATCAAATATTGTTGGGTTCTGTGCTGCCTGGAGTATAGTAGCTCCATCTATGCTTCCTTCCTGTGGTGAATCTGTATTAGACCGGTGGTCTTGTAGGTATTTACGAAACAATTGGCCTGATGATGAGCTAACACTTGAAAACTTGCCATTTTTATTGAATAAAGAAACTTTTTGCACAACACAAATTATCCTGATTGATATAAGGTTTTTAAATACTTTTCAATTATTTCACAATCTATAAATAAACTTTCTTTATATATAAGAAATGAAAGCATCAAATCACGAATGTTTCTATTTAAATATAAAACAAACTTCTACTGTCCTTACTGCGATGTCTTTATTGTCCTTACCAGTGATGAGCCAAGCCCCTCAATCATTTTGTCATCACAGTAAGGACAGTAGAAGTTTGTTTTATGTGTAAAAGAAACATGCATGTCTTAATATTTTTGTGTTCTATGTTTGACTGGGTTGCAAACACAAAATTCCTTTTATATATAAAAAATATATATACACACAAGCTTTTATTAAGACATTATGAGTGTACACATAAGAATTCGTTGAAAACAACCATAATAAGAAACATCAAAAGATACCCATCTAAATTTCAAAAGTAAATGGAAAAATATAATTTTCTATAAATATAAAACGTCTTCAAAGTTTATTTATATGTATTATTAATAAATATATTTTCCTCATAGTTTATCATACGAGGTGTGTTCAAAAGGTATCGCGACATTTGAATTTTCGCGGGTTACGTTTATTCGAATTTCGATCTTTTTGTGGCTTTATGTTGGTACTCATGTCTCTCACTTATGCCGACAAGCTCGGCCATTTTGAATGTTCACTTAATTGTTGACAGCTGCTTTGCTTGCAGGTGTTTTGGATCGTCTTCGATTTTTACCTATTAAAAAATGGATCAAAGAACCTGTATCAAATTTTGTGTGAAAAACGAAATTAAGTGCGCGGATGCATTCCGAATGTTGACTGTGGCATACAGAGAAGCTACCTTGGACCGAAGCAACATTTATCGGTGGTACAAAATGTTCTCAGAAGGCCGAGAAGATGTGAACGACGAAGAGCGTGCCGGACGCCCGAGCACTTCAACAACAGACGAAAAAATTAATGAAGTGGAGAAAATGATATTGGCCAATCGTCGAATCACCGTTAGAGAAGTTGCTGAGGACCTAAACATATCGATTGGCTCGTGCCATTCGATTTTTATCAATTATTTGGGCATGAGACGGGTCGCCGCGAAATTCGTACCAAAATTGCTCAATTGCGACCAAAAACAGCATCGCATGAACATTGCTAATGAGATGTTGGACTCTGTCCCCGACGATTCAAATTTGCTCCAGGGGGTCATAACTGGTGACGAAGCGTGGGTTTATGGTTATGACGTGGAAACCAAAGCTCAATCATCTCAATGGAAGCTGCCGCACGAACCAAGACCGAAAAAAGCGCACCAAGTTCGGTCGAATGTGAAAGTTTTGCTGATAGTTTTCTTCGATTGCGGGGGCGTGGTGCATCATGAGTTCTTGCCACAGGGTAGAACGGTCAATAAGGAATATTACCTGCAAGTTATGCGCAATTCGCGCAAAGCAATCCGCCAGAAACGCCCGGATTTGTGGAAGAACAAAAATTGGCTTTTGCACCACGATAACGCCCCTGCTCACACATCGTTGCTTGTGCGCGACTTTTTGGCCAAAAACAACACACTAATGATGCCGCAGCCACCGTATTTCCCAGATCTGGCCCCCTGTGACTTTTTCTTGTTCCCTAAACTGAAGAGGCCCATGAAAGGACGACGTTACGCTACGCTTGACGAGACAAAGACGGCATCGAAGGAGGAGCTGAAAAAGATTTTTTTTTCAAATGATTTTTTGAAGTGCTTCGAAGATTGGTAAAACCGTTGGCACAAGTGTATAATATCTCATGGGGATTACTTTGAAGGGGACAGAATAGGTATTCATGAATAAGTAAATAATTTTTGAAAAAACACAAAAGTCGCGATACCTTTTGAACACACCTCGTTTATACAATACGGAAATATATTTTCTATAAATATATCTACTTTAAATTCTGTTAGGAAAATATCTCTTATAACTATATAGTTTGCAATTCCAGAAAATAATGGTATTGATATGAGAGGTAAGAGCATTCTCCATTGGTGATGGTGGTGTCTTGTCCACTCCATGGAAAGTGAGGTGCCATTGCCCCGTTAGTCAGCCACATTTCTAAGTTCCCTGTTCACGGTTACCGTAGCGGCTCGGGGCTCACGACACCGTACTTCGCCCTACAGGGTCTTGTGCTGCTTCTCCCGCCCGCCATGTAGAGGAGGTCATTCTCCTTTTGAAAATGCATATAAGCATTTTGTTGATATTCTTTAGAAACCCAAATAGATTCATATTGGTGCGTATCAAAATTCCAGTTTTGACAAATTTAGGTTGAAATACCTATATATCATTGTTTCAGGATTTTTTTATCTGAAGCATTATCCTCTGAATGGCGGTTAGATACTGGCCACGGCATCTTTATCGCTTTTTTGGTTCAAAAATAATTTAATACAAAGCATTAACGCGCCATCAATATATAACGAATGAAGACATTAAAACACGAATGTTTCTTTTCACAAATATATCAAACTTCTACCGTCCTTGCTACGATGAAAAATATTGGGAGGGCTTGACTCATCAATGGTGAAACCTCCTAGCGGTTTCGCCAATTTAATCTACCATACCGTTTCTTATAGCTCTAATATTATATTGAACGATTCTGCTTATATATGCTGCAATGAAGGTTAGAATCTCAGAAATGGTATTCACGAAGAATTAATATTTACAAATTCATATTTTCAGCCGGGGAGTCTCTCCCCACCGTACAAGTGTTCTCTTTCAGGCGATGAGGGGATGGTCAATTCCAACACCCAGCCCCACCTGAACGAAGTACCGATAATTTCTCAATGTTAGATGTCGAATACAGACTGTGTGTCTTACATCAACCAACCCTGAAGAAATGTAAAGTCCTTCAATGTGGGGTGTGCAGCTACGGTAGCTCCTGAGACCCCTGACAGACCCCCCAACTACCTCCAGAGATACCAGCGAAGCCTGTCTATCCTGGTCCCCGTGCTGTCGGCTGTGGTAGTGCTGGTCGCGGTGTCCCTGGCTGTCTTCCTTCTGATGTGTCGTCGACGGCGTCTTACTCATCTATACGAAGGTACCTTTACTTACTGTCTGTCTGGAATGTGGACAGGGGACTTCACATTTGCAATCAGAGCCTCGCTGTCTAGATGTGTTTTTTCTGATTCCAGACTTCTGACAAAGACAGATTCGAAGTAGGCCATGTAGCGGTGGATGATTGTAAGGAGGTAATAAGAGCCTCGTTGTCTAGATGTGTTTCTTTTGATTCCAGACTTGTGACAAAGACAGATTCAAAGTAGGGCATGTAGCGGTGGATGATTGTAAGGGGATAATAAGAGCCTCGCTGTCTAGATGTGTTTCTTCTGATTCCAGGCTTCTGACAAAGACAGATTCAAAGTAGGGCATGTAGCGATGGATGATTATAATGGAGTAATAACGTGCTGCATCCGACACCTTGGTGAAGGGAGCCTCTAGAACAAGGCCCATAGGACATCTTCCTTCCTTGCAGAGTTCAGCAACCAAGGCCATGGACACTGCTGTTCCTAGTGAATGGCCCCATACAATAAACCTTCCTTATCTCTTCATATTAAAGATACTTCAGCCAGTAAATATTTTTATTATTTCGACATTTCAACAAAAAACCTTATATGAGAATAATGTTTAATGCTTTACCAAATGTAAAAAAAATAGTACAAATGTGATATTGCACTGGGATAAGGTGCATAAATTATGAAAAAAGCATCTCCTTATCGTGCAACTGAAAGTTGCTGATGGCTTGCGCCATCTATCAGAATAAATATTAACTATTCCCTGTGGTTAGCTTTTCTTGATTAATCAAGAATGGGGATTTGGCCAATTCAGGAATAATTAAAAAAATCAACGAGAATAGTTGATATATATTCCGATATATAACGCAAGCCATCAGAAACTTTCAGTTTCACGATAAGGAGATGCTTTACCAAATGTTTTAATTTTTGTTCGCTCCTGACAAGGATAAAAGATTTTTGTCGAAACGATAATAAAAAAAATTACTGGCCGAAGTATCTTAAATTTGATGAACTATGAATGCCGGCCAGGCAGCCTCTATCTTTTAAGATAACTGATATCTCTTCTATTTAGTAATATTGTTACGACGCTCAGCGTTTTTCAGCCAAAAATTGAGACAAGGTAAAACGAAAGAGAATTTAAGTTCTAACTAATTATTGGATTAATCTGTTGGTTCATTGTGTGTGGTCAGGTTCACTTTCTAACTTAATTATTTAATTTTAGAAAAAAAAATGGGAAATACAAGGTATGTCCCATAGGTTCCCGGACTGGGTCCATAAAAAAAAAGGTAAGATATTTTTTTAAAAAATTATTAAAACTTTTTAAAGTAATCCCCCCTTGCTTCAACGCACCAGCGCCATCGTTTCCCCAAATTGTCGAAACAGTTTTTATAGAGCTCTTTTGGAATGCTCTTCAATGCCAACAGCGATTTTTCTATTATGTCATCCCTGTTGTCAAAATGTCTTCATTTTAGAACTGCTTTAAGTTTGGGGAACAGGAAAAAGTCATTTGGTGCGATGTCTGGGGAATAGGGTGGTTGAGGTAGGATTTCTGTCCCGTTTTTAGCCAAAAAAAACTCGTCACCAAGTGCGCTGTGTGAGGGCGGTCATTGTTATGGTGTAGGATCCAGTCACCATTAGGCCATTTTTCTGGCTTTTTTTTTCGAATCGCTTCCCTTAGATGGCGAAGAATGTCCAAATACATTTCCTTAATAACCGTTTGGCCTGCAGGAAGATACTCGTGATGAACAATGCCCTTGTTATCCAAAAAAGCGACCAGCAACACCTTGTTTCTGGATTTCAATATCCTGGATTTTTTTGGTCTAGGCTCACCCTGACCTATTCACTCGGCATATTGACGCTTGGTTTCAGGGTCATAGTCATAGACCCATGTCTCGTCGCCTGTGATTATCTTGTCTTTCCATTCCGGATCCGTTCTTGTCATTTCTAACATGTTCTCACAGGTTGCAAGCCGACACAGTTTTTGCTCATTAGTGAGGAATCTTGGGATGAATTTTGCAGGAGTCTTTTTGAGCTTCAAATCTTTGGTTACGATCCTTCCAATCGTTGTTTTAGAGATGCCTGTGTCTTGCTCTAGCTCCAGCAAAGTGGTTCGAGGATTTTCTTTTATCAAATCGGTGATTTTTTGCACATTTTGGGCGTCCTTGCCGAGGTTCATCTTCAATGGAAATTCTGCCAGCTTTAAATCTAGAATGCTATTCAAAAACAGTTGTTCTCTTTGGAGAGTCATTGGGGAATACTTTATTAAGCATTTCAAAAGTTTCGGTTGGAGATATTTGAAGTTTCACACAAAATTCTATGCAAATCCTCTGCTTCAATTTTTGTTCCATCGCAAAATCGCCGCATCGCTAGGTGTGACCTTTAAACAAATTAGAATGACCTTGGCGCGCGCTAATGTACCGCCTCGATATTGGTACCACCGTGTTGCCTGATATTTTTCTATAATAAGCAGTCAAATTTATTTACATTTTTCATTCATTTATTTTTTTATGGACCCAGTCCGGGAACTTATGGGACATACCTTGTATATTCCCGAATATAACATAAAGTAGCGGGAGAAGGAGTTCCTTTATTTGTACATCACCCTAGTAAAAAAAATACCAGTGATGATAAAGAATAAGCCACAACACCAGTTTTGGCAAAATTCAGACGAAAATCCAACCTGTATACCCTGGTTTCGTACTTTAGCCCTCATCAGTACTGGGGTGGCTTCGATTTCATAACATCCCACCAGAGGGGTTTTGAAATCGAAGCCACCACTGTACTGATGAGAACCAAAGCCCAAAACTATGATAAACAGGTTATATTTCTATCTGAATTTTTCAAAACTGGTGTTGTAGATAATTCTTTATCATCACTAGTAAAATTTTTACTAAAGTATGCACAGTACATCGTTCTGATTCACAAATAGAGAGATACCTCTTTTGGTCCATACACTTAATCATGTAATAAAATTAAGGAAGGAACATCACCTAATTATTTGACTAAAATTTATTTTTTACATTCGAGGAAAAACTATTAGAAAAATATGATACTCAAAATAAATGAGATAGCTATGTATGAGTGGAGCAATAGGCTAGCACGTTCGGCTGTTAACCGAAAGGTTGGTGGTTCGAGCCCACCCAGGGACGTCTTTTTTTATTTCTTTTTTTGTTTTGTTTTTCTTCAAAACGTTATTAATTTATATAAAATCAATAGGTCATCATGTTAATAACCAATCCATTTATTAATGATATTTTTACGAAGAATACTCCTTTAGACAATTTTGCCAATTTACTCTTCCGTTTTTATTCTTCGCAGACCTTTATTACATACTTGATATTCATTTACATTTTTGAGAATGATGGATAATCAATAATTTCATTAAATAGGCCCTCCACTGGCCTCAGCTTTCACACATAAGTTCTTTAACAAGCCCTTACGTGTGATAAAACAATTACATCTTATGAATTGCTTATATGACACATAAAGCTCACACAATTTTATTCTAATACAGAAATCGGTGGCATTAGTTGATATTGTGGTTTTACAACGTACAGATGTCCAGTAGTAGTGGTGTGGACCATAGAAAGGATCAAGACGTGGAGTATGCGGCAGGTCCCTGCGGACCCACCCAGCCAGGCGAAGACTCCAAGGACGCCGTGTCCCTGACAGAAAAGCCGGGCTACCCTCCACGGGAGTCTCTCTACTTCCCCGCTCCATATGCCGCCACCAGGGTCCATCGCCGTGGGGAGGACAGTCTGGTGCGGGGCGAGCATCTGTACGACATCCCTCAACCGGTGGGTTGTTATACCTCAGTCAGTTAGTTATACCTCGGTCAGTTATTTATACCTCGGTCAGTTAGTTATACCTCGGTCAGTTAGTTATACCTCAGTCAGTTAGTTATACCTCAGTCAGTTAGTTATACCTCAGTCAGTTAGTTATATCTCGGTCAGTTAGTTATACCTCGGTCAGTTAGTTATACCTCAGTCAGTTAGGTATACCTCGATCAGTTAGTTATACCTCGGTCAGTTAGTTATACCTCGGTCAGTTAGTTATACCTCTGTCAGTTAGTAATACCTCAGTCAGTTAGTTATATCTCAGTCAGTTAGTTATACCTCAGTCAGTTATTTATACCTCAGTCAGTTATTTATACCTCAGTCAGATATTTATACCTCAGTCAGTTAGTTATACCTCAGTCAGTTAGTTATATCTCAGTCAGTTAGTTATACCTCAGTCAGTTAGTTATACCTCAGTCAGTTAGTTATATTTCAGTCAGTTTGTTATACCTCGGTCAGTTAGTTATTATTTCTCAGTCAGATAGTTATAGCTCAGTCAGTTAGTTATACCTCGGTCAGTTAGTTGTACCTCAGTCAGTTAGTTATTATACCTCAGACAATTAGTTATTATACCTCAGTCAGTTAGTTATTATACCTCAGTCAGTTAGTTATACCTCAGTCAGTTAGTTAGTTATACCTCAGTCAGTTAGTTATACCTAGGTCAGTTAGTTATTATACATCAGTCAGTTATTTATTCCTCAGTTAGTTTGTTATACCTCGATCAGTTAGTTATTATTTCTCAGTCAGTTAGTTATACCTCAGTCAGTTAGTTATACCTAGGTCAGGTAGTTATACCTAGGTCAGTTAATTAAACCTCAGTGTGTTAGTTATATATAGGTCAGTTAGTTATACCTCAGTGATTTAGTTATACCTTTTTCAGTTAGTTATACCTCAGTCAGTTAGTTATACCTCGGTAAGTTAGTTATACCTAGTTCAGTTAGTTATAACTCAGTCAGTTAGTTATACCTCAGAAAGATAGTTAAACCTCAGTCAGTTAGTTATACCTCGGTCAGATAGTTATACCTCAATGAGTTAGTTATACCTCAGTCAGTTAGTTATACCTCAGTGAGTTAGTTATACCTCAGTGAGTTAGTTATATCTCAGTCAGTTATTTATACCTCAGTCAGTTAGTCATATCTCAGTCAGTTAGTTATACCTCAGTGAGTTATTTATACCTCAGTCAGTTAGTTATACCTAGGTCAGTTAGTTATACCTGGGTCCATTAGTTATACCTAGGTCAGTTAGTTATAACTCAGTGAGTTAGTTATATATAGGTCAATTAGTTATACCTCAATCAGATAGTTATACCTCAGTGAGTTAGTTATAACTCAGTCAGTTAGTTATACCTCAGTCAGTTAGTTATACCTCAGTCAGTTAGTTATAACTCAGTCAATTAGATATACCTCAGTCAGTTAATTATACCTCTGTCAGTTAGTTATACCTCAGTCAGTTGTTATACCTCAGTCAGTTAGTTATACCTCAGTCAGATATTTATACCTCAGTCAGTAAGTTATACCTCAGTAAGTTAGTTATACCTTAGTCAGTTATTTATTTCTCAGTCAGTTAGTTAGACTACAGTCAGTTACACTCCAGTCAGTCAATTAGACTCCAGTCAGTTAGATTCCAGTCAGTTAGATTCTAGTCAGTCAGTTAGACTAAAATCAGTCAGTTAGACTCCAGTCTGTTGGTTAGACTCCAGTCAGTCAGTTAGACTACAGTCAGTCAGTTAGACTACAGTCAGTCAGTTAGGCTACTGTCAGTTAATTAGACTACAGTCAGTCAGTTAGACTACAGTCAGTCATTTAGAATACAGTCAGTTAGACTACAGTCAGTTAGACTCTAGTCAATTAGACTACAGTCAGTTAGTTAGACTACAGTCAGTTAGACAGACTACAGTCATTCAGTTATTCTACAGTCAGACTCCAGTCAGTTAGACTACAGTCAGTCAGTTAGATTACAGTCATTCAGTTATTCTACAGTCAGACTCCAGTCAGTTAGACTACAGTCATTCAGTTATTCTACAGTCAGACTCCAGTCAGTTAGACTACAGTCAGTCAGTTAGACTACAGTCAGTTAGACTGAAGTCAGTCAGTTAGACTATAGTCAGTCAGTCAGACTACAGTCAGTCAGTTAGACTACAGTCAGTCAGTTAGACTCCAGTCAGTCAGTTAGACTCCAGTCAGTTAGACTACAGTCAGTAGTTAGACTACAGTCAGTCAGTTAGACTACAGTCAGTCAGTTAGACTACAGTCAGTGAGTTAGACTATAGTCATTCAGTTAGACTCCAGTCATTTAGACTACAGTCAGTCAGTAATACCTCAGTCAGTTAGATATACCTCAGACAGTTATTTATAACCTCAGTCAGTTAGTTATAACTCAGTTCGTTATTTATACCTCAGTCAGTTATTTAAATCTCAGTTAGTTAGTTATACCTTAGTCAGTTAGTTATACTTCAGTCAGTTACATATACCTAGGTCAGTTAGTTATACCTCAGTCAGTTAGTTATACCTCAATGTGTTAGTTATACCTCAGTCAGTTAGTTAGTTATACCTCTGTCAGTTAGTTATATCTCAGTCAGTTAGTTATACCTCAGTCATTTAGTTATATAACTCAGTCAGTTAGTTATACCTCGGTCAGTTAGTTATACCTCAGTCAGTTAGTTATACCTCTGTCAGTTAGTTATAACTCAGTCAGTTAGTTATACCTCAGTCAGTTAGTTATACCTCTGTCAGTTAGTTATAACTCAGTCAGTTAGTTATACCTCGGTCAGTTAGTTATACCTCAGTCAGTTAGTTATACCTCAGTCAGTTAGTTCTATCTCAGTCAGTTGGTTAAACCTCAGTAAGTTGTTAAACCTCAGTCAGTTAGTTATACCTCGGTCAGGTAGTTATACCTCAGGCAGTTAGTTATACCTTAGTGATTTGTTATACTTTAGTCAGTTAGTTATACCTAGGTCATTTAGTTATACATAGGTCAGTTAGTTATACCTCAGTGAGTTATTTATACCTCAGTCAGTTAGTTATCCCTCAGTCAGTTAGTTATACCTCAGTTAGTTATTTATACCTCAGTGAGTTAGTTATACCTCAGTCAGTTAGTTATACCTCAGTGAGTTAGCAATACCTCAGTCAGTTATTTATACCTCAGTCAGTTGATTATGACTCAGTCAGTTAGTTATACCTCAGTCAGTTAGTTATAACTCAGTCTGTTGGTTATACCTCAGTCAGTTAGTTATACCAGAGTGAGTTAGTTATAACTCAGTCAGTTAGTTAAACCTCAGTCAGTTAGTTATAACTCATTGAGTTAGTTATACCTGAGTCAGTTAGTTATACCTCAGTCAGTTAGTTATAACTCAGTGAGTTAGTTATACCTGAGTCAGTTAGTTATCCCTTAGTCAGTTAGTTATACCTCTGTGATTTAGTTATATCTCAGTCAGTTAGTTAGTTATACATCAGTCAGTTAGTAATACCTAGGTCTGTTAGTTATACCTCAGTGAGTTAGTTATATATAGGTCAGTTAGTTATACCTCAATCAGTTATTTATACCTAGGTCAGTTAGTTATACCTCAGTTAGTTATACCTCAGTCAGTTATTTATACCTCAGTTAGTTAGTTTCACCTCAGTAAGTTAGTAGACCTCAGGAAGTTAGTTATACCTCAGTCATTTAGACTCCAGTCAGTTACACTACAGTCATTCAGTTAGACTACAGTCAGTTAGACTCCAGTCAGTCAGTCAGACTAGAGTCAGTTAGACTCCAGTCAGTCAGTTAGACTACAGTCAGTCAGTTAGACTACAGTCAGTTAGTTAGACTACAGTCAGTTAGTTAGACTACAGTCATTCAATTAGACTACAGTCAGTCAGTTAGACTACAGTCAGTTAAACTCCAGTCTGTTATTTAACTCCAGTCATTTAGTTAGACTTCATTAAGTCAATTAGACTATAGCTAGTTAGACTCCAGTCAGTTAGTTAGACTCCAGTCAGTTAGTTAGACTCCAGTCAGTCAGTTAGACTACAGTCAGTTAAAATACAGTAAGTCAGTTAGACTACAGTCAGTTAGACTCCAGTTAGTCAGTTAGACTCCAGTTAGTCAGTTAGACTACAGTCAGTCAGTTGGACTACAGCCAGTTAGACTACAGTCAATCAGTTAGACTACAGTCAGTTGGACTACAGTTCTTTAGACTACAGTTAGTCAGTTAGACTACAGTCAGTTAGACTCCAGTCAGTTAGACTACAGTCAGTCAGTTAGACTACAGTCAGTCAGGTAGATTACAGTCAGTCAGTTAGACTACAGTCAGTAAGACCCCAGTTAATCAGATTACAGTCAGTTAGACAGACTACAGTCATTCAGTTATTCTACAGTTAGACTCCAGTCAGTTAGACTACAGTAATTCAGTTATTCTACAGTCAGACTCCAGTCAGTTAGACTACAGTCAGTCAGTTAGACTACAGTAATTCAGTTATTCTACAGTCAGACTCCAGTCAGTTAGACTACAGTCAGTCAGTTAGACTACAGTAAGTTAGACTGGAGTCAGTCATTTAGACTATAGTCAGTCAGTCAGACTACAGTCAGTCAGTTAGACTACAGTCAGTCAGTTAGACTCCAGTCAGTCAATTAGACTCCAGTCATTTAGACTACAGTCAGTAGTTAGACTACAGTCAGTCAGTTAGACTATAGTCATTCAGTTAGACTCCAGTCAGTTAGACTACAGTCAGTCAGTAATACCTCAGTCAGTTAGTTATACCTCAGTCAGTTAGTTATACCTCGGTCAGTTATTTATAACCTCAGTCAGTCAGTTATAACTCAGTCCATTATTTATACCTCAGTCAGTTATTTATACCTCAGTCAGTTAGTTATACCTCAGTCAGTTAGTTATACCTCAGTGAGTTAGTTATAACTCAGTCAGTTAGTTATACCTCAGTCAGTTAGTTATAATTAAGTGAGTTAGTTATACCTGAGTCAGTTATTTATACCTCAGTCAGATAGTTATACCTCTGTGATTCAGTTATATCTCAGTCAGTTAGTTAGGTATACCTCAGTCAGTTAGTAATACCTAGGTCAGTTAGGTATACCTCAGTGAGTTAGTTATATATAGGTCAGTTAGTTATACCTCAATCAGTTATACCTTAGTCAGTTAGTTATACCTCAGTTAGTTATACCTCAGTCAGTTAGTTATACCTCAGTTAGTTAGTTTCACCTCATTAAGTTAGTAGACCTCAGTAAGTTAGTTATACCTCAGTTATTTAGACTCCAGTCAGTTACACTACAGTCATTCAGTTAGACTACAGTTAGTTAGACTCCAGTCAGTCAGATAGACTCCAGTCAGTTAGATTCCATTCAGTCAGTTAGACTACAGTCAGACAGTTAGACTCCAGTCTGTTAGTTAGACTCCACTCAATTATTTAGACTCCAGACAGATAGGCTCCAGTCAGTCAGTTAGACTAGAGTCAGTTAGACTCCAGTCAGTCAGTTAGACTGCAGTCAGTCAGTTAGACTACAGTCAGTTAGTTAGACTACATTCAGTTAGTTAGACTACAGTCATTCAGTAAGACTGCAGTCAGTCAGTTAGACTACAGTCAGTTAGATTCCAGTCTGTTAGTTAGACTCCAGTCATTTAGTTAGACTTCAGTCAGTCAGTTAGACTATAGCTAGTTAGACTCCAGTCAGTTAGTTAGACTCCAGTCAGTCAGTTAGACTACAGTCAGATAGACTACAGTCAGTCAGTTAGACTACAGTCAGTCAGTTAGACTACAGTCAGTCAGTTAGATTACAGTCAGTCAGTTAGACTGCAGTCAGTCAGTTAGATTACAGTCAGTCAGTTAGAATACAGTCAGTCAGTTATTCTACAGTCAGTCAGTTAGACTACAGTCATTCAGTTATTCTACAGTCAGACTCCATTCAGTTAAACTACATACAGTCATTTAGACTATAGTCAGTCAGTCAGACTCAGTCAGTCAGTTAGACTACAGTCAGTCAGTTAGACTCCAGTCAGTCAGTTAGACTCCAGTCAGTTAGACTACAGTCAGTAGTTAGACTACAGTCAGTCAGTTAGACTATAGTCATTCAGTTATACTCCAATCAGTTAGACTACAGTCAGTCAGTAATACCTCAGTCAGTTAGATATACCTCATTCAGTTAGTTATACCTCAGTCCATTATTTATACCTCAGTCAGTTATTTATACCTCAGTCAGTTAGTTATACCTCAGTCAGTTAATTATACCTCAGTGAGTTAGTTTTAACTCAGTCAGTTAGTTATACCTCAGTCAGTTAGTTATACCTCTGTGATTCAGTTATATCTCAGTCAGTTAGTAATACCTAGGTCAGTTAGTTATACCTCAGTGAGTTATACCTCAGTTAGTTAATTTCACCTCAGTAAGTTAGTAGACCTCAGTAAGTTAGTTATACCTCAGTCATTTAGACTCCAGTCAGTTACACTACAGTCATTCAGTTAGACTACAGTTAGTTATACTCCAGTCAGTCAGATAGACTCCAGTCAGTTAGATTCCATTCAGTCAGTTAGACTACAGTCAGTCAGTTAGACTCCAGGCTGTTAGTTAGACTCCACTAAGTTATTTAGACTCCAGTTAGTTAGGCTCCAGTCAGTCAGTCAGACTAGAGTCAGTTAGACTACAGTCAGTTAGTTAGACTACAGTCAGTTAGTTAGACTACAGTCAGTTAGTCAGACTACAGTCATTCAGTAAGACTACAGTCAGTCAGTTAGACTACAGTCAGTTAGTCTACAGTTTGTTAGAATACATTCAGTTAGACTACAGTCAGTCAGTAAGACTACAGTTAGTTAGACTACAGTAAGTCGGTTAGAATATAGTCAGTTAGACTACAGTCAGTCTGTTAGACTACAATCAGTTAGACTAAAATCAGTCAGTTAGACTACAGTTTGTTAGACTGCATTCAATTATACTACAGTCAATTAGACTACATTCAGTCAGTTAAATTACAGTCAGTCAGTTAGACTACAGTAAGTCAGTTAGACTACAGTCAGTTAGACTACAATCAGTTAGATTACAGTCAGTCAGTTAGACTACAGTTTGTTGGACTACATTCAGTTAGACTCCAGTCAGTTAGACTCCAGTCATTCAGTTAGACTACAGTCAGTCAGTTAGACTACAGTAAGTCAATTAGACTACAGTCAGTTAGACTACAGTTTGTTCGACTACATTCAGTTAGACTACAATCAGTTAGAATACAGTCAGTCAATTAGACTACATTTAGTGTGACTACAGTCAGTTAGACTCCAGTCAGTTAGACTACAGTCAGTTAGACTACAGTCAGTTAGACTACAGTTAGTTAGTTAGACTACAGTAAGTTAGACTACAGTCAGTTAGACTACACTTAGTTAAACTACAGTCAGTCAGACTACAGTTAGTAAAGCTACAGTCAGTTAGACTACAGTTATTTAGTTAGACTAGAGTCAGTCAGTTAGACTACAGTCAGTTAGACTAAAGTTAGTTAGACTATAATCAGTTAGACTACAGTCAGTCAGTTAGACTACAGTTAGTAAGACTACAATCAGTTTGACTACAGTCAGTTAAACTACAGTTAGTTAGAAGCCAGTCAGTCAGTTAAACTACAGACAGTCAGTAGACTACAGTTATTCAGTTAGACTACATTTAGTTAGACTACATTCATTTAGATT
This sequence comes from Cordylochernes scorpioides, assembly GCA_030710605.1. NCBI lineage: Eukaryota > Metazoa > Arthropoda > Arachnida > Pseudoscorpiones > Chernetidae > Cordylochernes > Cordylochernes scorpioides. The sequence goes on from CP092863.1 coordinate 156,084,871, forward strand.
CCAGTCAGTCAGTTAGACTCCAGTCAGTTAGACTACAGTCAGTTAGACTACAGTCAGTTAGACTACAGTCAGTTAAACTACAGTTAGTTAGAAGCCAGTCAGTCAGTTAAACTACAGACAGTCAGTAGACTACAGTCAGTCAGTTAGACTACACTTAGTTAGTTAGACTACATTTAGTTAGACTACATTCAGTTAGACTACAGTTAGTTAAACTCCAGTCAGTCAGTTCTACTACAGTAAATCAGTTAGACTACAGTCAGTCAGTTCTACTACAGTCAATCAGTTAGACTACAGTCAGTTAGACTACAGTCAGTTAGACTATAGTCAGTTAGTTAGAATCCAGTCAGTCAGTTAGACTTGAGTCAGTTAGGATACAGTCAGTCAGTTAGACTCCAGTCAGTCAGTTAGACTACTGTCAGTCAGTTAGACTACAGTCAGTCAGTTAGACTACAGTCAGTTAAACTACAGTTAGTTAGACTACAGTCAGTTAGACTCCAGTCAGTTAGACTTACAGTCAGTCAGTTAGACTGCAGTAAGTAAGTTAGAATCCAGTCATTTAAACTACATTCAGTTAGACTCCAGTCAGTCAGTTAGACTCATGTCAGTCAATCAGTTAGACCACAGTCAGTTAGACTCCAGTCAGTCAGTTAGACTCCAGTCAGTTAGACTACAGTCAGTTAGACTCCAGTCAGTCAGTTAGACTACAGTCAGTCAGTTAGACTACAGTTAGTTAGACTACATTCAGTTAGACTACAGTTAGTTAAACTCCAGTCAGTCAGTTAGAATACAGTCAGTCAGTTCGACTACAATCAGTCAATCAGACTACAGTCTGTTAGACTACAGTCAGTTAGACTACAATCAGTTATACTACAGTCAGTTAGTTACACTACAGTCAGGCAGTTAGACTACAGTTAGTTAGACTACAGTAAATTAGACTCCAGTCAGTCAGTTAGACTACAGTCAGTTAGACTACAGTCAGTTAGACTCCAGTCAGTTAGACTCCTGTCAGTCAAACAGTTACACTCCAGTCAGTCAGTTACACTCAAGTCAGTTAGACTCTTTCAGTCAATCAGTTACACTCCAGTCAGTCAGTTAGCTCCAGTCAGTCAGACTCCTGTCAGTCAATCAGTTAGACTCCAGTCAGTCAGTTAGACTACAGTCAGTTAAACTACAGTCAGTTAGACTCCAGTCAGTTAGACTCCAGTCAGTTAATTAGTAAGTTAGACTCCAGTCATTCAGTTAGACTACAGTCAGTTAGACTCCAGTCAGTTAGACTCCTGTCAGTCAAACAGTTACACTCCAGTCAGTCAGTTACACTCCAGTCAGTTAGACTCTTTCAGTCAATCAGTTACACTCCAGTCAGTCAGTTAGCTCCAGTCAGTCAGACTCCTGTCAGTCAATCAGTTAAACTCCAGTCAGTCAGTTAGACTACAGTCAGTTAAACTACAGTCAGTTAGACTCCAGTCAGTTAATCAGTAAGTTAGACTCCAGTCATTCAGTTAGACTACAGTCAGTTAAACTACAGTCAGTTAGACTCCATTCAGTTAATCAATAAGTTAGACTCCAGTCATTCAGTTAGACTCCAGTCAGTCAGTTAGACTCCAGTCATTTAGACCTCAGTCAGTCAGTTGGTCAGTTAAAGTTCAGTTAGTCCATCAATGGTGAAACTTCGACCAGTCAGCTAGATTATACCTCAGTTCTTCAGTCCATATTCACATATGAGTCAGTCAACAGTGACTACATCATCCCATCAATCATTGTTAAGAGCAAACAATGTTTTTCACGTGGGCCATTAAGTAAAGTAAAACTATATCCGGTGGTTATTTGATATACAACTTGTTCACTTGTATTTTACACTTGTATATACACTTAAATATACTTGTGAGTCGAGGGGAAGATTAAAACAAGCGAATAATTATTTGCCAATAGGAAATATCTCCCGATTATTAGTATATTTCCAATGTAAATTTATAAAATTCGCGAAATACGGTATAACTTTTTCAAATCTCTCTCTTGGTCAATCTATAAATCCTTCCTACACTTAATTAGATCCATTTGTGCTGTTCCCTTATAATGTTTGATGACAAGTGACAATTATGTTTCTGAATATGGATAACTTGATGTAATTAAGTAATCTTTTGCTAGTATTTAAATAAATGGAATCAACGAGATTATACTCAAATACTACTTGATGGCATAAAAGATATATCGAAAAGATAGAGGTTGCCTGGCCGGCATTCATATTTATATAAAAATAGATACTTCGGCCAGTTGGAGTTTTTTTAAAAATCTTTTGTCGAAACGTTGAGAAAATAAAAAAACTCCAACTGGCCGAAGTATCTATTTTTATATAAATAAAAGATATAATGAAAAAGGCTCGCAGCTTACAACACGCTGATGAGGGCCAACAGCCTGAAACGCGTACGTGGTTAGCTCTTCTTGATTAATCAAGAATGGGTATTTGGCCATTTCTGTAAAGAT
>CP092863.1:156087451-156141708 GCA_030710605.1 Cordylochernes scorpioides
TAGAAATCAACGAGAATAGTTGATATTTATTCCGATAGATGGCGCAAGCCATCAGCAACTTTCAATTGCACGATAAGGAGATGCCTTTTTCATAATTTATGTGCCTTATCCCAGTACAATATCACATTTGTACTATTTTTTCACATAACAAATATTTGTAATGCCTCGATAAAGGTTGGCGTTCAGCCAGCCGAAATATTGGCAAAATAAATATTTTATAAAATCCAATATATGCCTTTTATTATCTAATAACAGATATTATATAAAAGGGCGTACCTGGATCTGTAAAGCAGAAAGTGGAGATAGGGAACACAAAGGACGTTGTGTATAGGATCCCATGTAAAAGCTGTAATGTATCCTACATTGGAGAGGCAGGCCGTTTCCTTGGGACCAGACTCCAAGAACACAAATCTTCTTGGAAGTATGCAAAGGAAAGCTTTGCCATGGTGGAGCATGGTCTCCGATCGGGACATCAGCCAGATTGGGAAAATAATTCCACTATTTACAGGGGCATCCAGAACTCGCACCAAAGGAAGTTCCTGGAGGCCATAGCATCAATGAAGGACCCTGCTAGTGTAAATAGATACGAAGAAATCCCCGAACCTTATTTGTCTCTTTTAACTTTTTTTTTTGTTCTAATAATCGCAGTCAACTTCATTTGTTTCTTATTTTTATTTCCTTAAATTTTGTTTCAAAAACATTATAAAATACTGCATTGCTAAAAAGCCTTTAATTTTCAAAATATTTTATTATATTATTATTTTATTATTATTATTTTTTTTAATGTATCATTATCAATAATTATTTTTGACCAATGACAAATTTGTTTCCATATGATGTACAATAATTTGTAAATTAAATTCACTGTGCAATAAATTGATCAAGAGGGAGCAATCTCTCGAAATATTTTAAGAAAAAAAATGTTTATATTTTCTTTACAGATCCAGGTACGCCCTTTTATATAATCTTAATTAATGGATCGCCTTTTGACTCAAAATAACAGATATTGTTTACAATGAAGGAACTAATTGAGATATCTAATACCCTAAGTTAAACCCTTAGAACAGGTCTCCGTGGCGCAATTGGCTAGCGCGTTCGGCAGTTAACCGAAAAGTTGGTGGTTCAACCCCACCCGAGGACGTTTTTTTTTTTAATAACTTTGTTTTATTTAAGTTTCGTTCAAATAGACACCCGTCATAAGACGTCACCAATCTCTGTTTTTTTTTTAATATTTCTTTTGTAGCATTATATCAACTATGACATATAGTAATATGTTAAAAAAAAAGGACGTTGATGTTAGGGAAAATTGAAGGAACTATTTGCAAATTAAGAAAAAGGCATCTCCTTATCGTGCAACTGAAAGTTGGCTTGCGCCATCTATAGGAATAAATATCAACTAATCGTTGATTTTTAATTATACCAGAATTGGCCAAATACAGTTTTTTGATTAATCAAGAAAAGCAAACCACGTACGCCTTTCGGGCTGTTGGCCCTCGTCAGCATGGTGCAAGTTGTACCTCAACGAACAAAAAGGCTGGTCTATGGGGCATCCTGAAAAATATATGCAAATTGCCTACAACAATATGTCTAACTGACCTTGTACTTATTGTTTGCGGAAGAGCATTTCTCGATGCAAATATTATACAAAGAAATAACACGTCATCTATATATAACGAATGAAGACATTAAGACGCGAATAATTCTTTTCACAAATAAATCAAACTTCTACATTTTACATCGCAGTAAGGAGAATAGAAGTTTGATTTATTTGTCAAAAGAAACATTGTAGTTACATATTACAAAACAATTGCTTTAAATTTATTCTCTATATTTACATTTCCCTACAGTATTTATATTAAAATTCAAACGATTTTTTTTTTAAATATTTATATACATTTTCTCTCATAATTTAGTAATATAATGTCACACCAAATAAATATTCTCTATATAAAAATTATAAATTCAAAAAATACTCCCGTATTTTCAAATTCAAAATTTAAAGCTTATTTTAAAATGGTTTCAATATAAGTAAATTTACATGCATATCTAATGTATAGTTTTACTTAGAAAATCTAAAACCCTTTTAACATGTATTTTATATTCGTGTACATTTAATGGTTTGTGTTCTCAAATATAAATCCCTTGAGAGGACATGTCAAAAGATAATATGGTTTTCTAAAAGATTTCGTTTTTTTAAGTTCTAAAAATGCTTTTAATTCCCTAGTTATATCTTTTTAGATAATAAAAAGACATACATTGTGTGTATGGATTGAATAACATGATTTATTTTCCAATATTTCGTATTTATTTTACATTTTTGTTATTACCTTGACAAATGTTAGCGTTCAGCCAACCGAAATATTAGCAAGTAAATCTTTTTATATATATATATTTTTATTAATTTAAAGATTTAAATATGGATTGCTTTTTTTCAAAACAATTTACAATCTAAGAAAAAGACATATATTATGTATGTCTATACAGTAGAACTTCCATGATAGGACACTCACGCTAGAGGACACCTCTCTACAAAGGACAGTTTTAATTTGAAAAATTACCATTTTTACTATTTAGCAACTCTCTTGAAAGAGGTATCTCTCTCTAAAGAACACTTTGGATCTGTAACTAGGTGTTGTCCTTTACAGAGAGGTAGTTCTACTGTAGCAACTCTCTGGTAAGAGGACACACCTCTCCCTAAAGGACACTTTGGCTCTGCAATTAGGTTTTGTCCTTTACAGAGAGGTAGTTCTACTGTAGCTGCTCTCTGGTAAGAGGACACCTCTCTCTAAAAGACACTTTGATTCTGTAACTGAGTGTTGTCCTTTACAGAGAGGTAGTTCTACTGTAGCTGCTCTCTGGTAAGAGGACACCTCTCCCTGAAGGACACTTTGGCTCTGCAATTAGGTGTCCTTTACAGGGAGGTTCTACTCTATATGTAAATATGTATTTATGCAAATTAATGGGATTTGATATGTTTCAGAGGAACACCAAGTACCTTTCTGAAACGGAAGAATTCACTCATCTAGATGAAAGAGATTATGGTAGGTTAATTTATAATTATTTACATAATTAAGTAAAATTTAATCATGCCTCCAGGGAAAGTGTCTTTTCAAAACATTCCTTGTTTCCTTGGTTATTTTCTAGTGACCCATATATATTTATTCGTTTGTCCTTTTATTAGAGATATATATTTTTATAATATTTTGTCTCCATATATATAATATTTAATTAGATAATAAAAAGGCGTATATTGGATTGAATAAAAGATTTGCCAATATTTTGGTTGGCTGAACGCGACTTTTGTGTTTTTTCAAAAATTATTTATTTATTCATGAATACCTATTTTGTGGTCTGGTTCAAATCACATAAATAGGTACCGCTCAGCAAGAGCAACCTTGTTCATGATAATTAAACAATGAATAATATGTGAAGTTATTCACATATTAAACAAATTTTAACGCGGGATTTAATCCCGGTTCATGACTGTCGGGAATCGAGCGTGTTACCCTTTCATCCACCGACTTTATTTATTTTATACCTATTTTGTCCCCTTCAAAGTAATCCCCATGAGATATTATACACTTGTGCCAACGGTTTTTCCAATCTTCGAAGCACTTCAAAAAATCATTTTTTAAAAATCTTTTTCAGCTCCTCCTTCGATGCCGTCTTTATCTCGTCAAACGTAGCGTAACGTCGTCCTTTCATGGGCCTCTTCAGTTTAGGGAACAAGAAAGAGTCACAGGGGGCCAGATCTGGGGAATACGGTGGCTGCGGCATCATTAGTGTGTTGTTTTTGGCCAAAAAGTCGCGCACAAGCAACGATGTGTGAGCAGGGGCGTTATCGTGGTGCAAAAGCCAATTTTGTTCTTCCACAAATCCGGGCGTTTCTGGCGGATTGCTTCGCGCAAATTGCGCATAACTTGCAGGTAATATTCCTTATTGACCGTTCTACCCTGTGACAAGAACTCATGATGCACCACACCCCCGCAATCGAAGAAAACTATCAGCAAAACTTTCACATTCGACCGAACTTGGTGCGCTTTTTTCGGTCTTGGTTCGTGCGACAGCTTCCATTGAGATGATTGAGCTTTGGTTTCCACGTCATAACCATAAACCCACGCTTCGTCACCAGTTATGACCCTCTGGAGCAAATTTAGGTCGTCGCGGACAGAGTCCAACATCTCATTAGCAATGTTCATGCGATGCTGTTTTTGGTCGCAATTGAGCAATTTTGGTACGAATTTCGCGGCGACCCGTCTCATGCCCAAATCATTGATAAAAATCGAATGTCACGAGCCAATCGATATGTTTAGGTCCTCAGAAACTTCTCTAAAGGTGATTCGACGATTGGCCAAAATCATTTTCTCCACTTCATTAATTTTTTCGTCTGTTGTTGAAGTGCTCGGGCGTCCGGCACGCTCTTCGTCGTTCACATCTTCTCGGCCTTCTGAGAACATTTTGTACCACCGATAAACGTTGCTTCGGTCCAAGGTAGCTTCTCCGTATGCCACAGTCAACATTCGGAATGCATCCGCGCACTTAATTTCGTTTTTCACACAAAATTTGATACAGGTTCTTTGATCGATTTTTTTTAATAGGTAAAAATCGAAGACGATCCAAAACACCTGCAAGCAAAGCAGCTGTCAACAATTAAGTGAACATTCAAAATGGCCGAGCTTGTCGGCATAGGTGAGAGACATGAGTACCAACATAAAGCCACAAAAAGATCGAAATTCGAATATACGTAACCCGCGAAAATTCAAAATTCGCGATACATTTTGAACACACCTCGTATAAACAAACTCAGCGCCGTATAGTGTTATATTGGCAAAATAAATCTTTTATTAAATCCAATATATGCTTTTTTATTATCTAATGATTTAAATATGGATTGCTCTATTTTCAAAATAATATTTAATATCAAATATTTTTATATTTACAGAATTTTCATAAAGTTATGTAAAATAGTATCCAATTATATTTAACTTGTGTTCTATTGGCGAATTATTATACCATGTTTTCTACTGTAGAAGGGTGTCCCTGCCCGAAAACTAGAGAATAATAAAAATGTTTTTGAAAAGGCACTTTACCCTGAAAGCCTGATTAATTTTACTCAATATTAATACAAGGTATTGTTTTAATGTGGCTTAAATTATAGAACGATGTTTAACAAGTTTTCCGCAAATGTTTTTTTTTTTTTTTACAGAATGTAAAATCGACGTCCCGAAGTGGATCTCCATTATTCCATGATTCACAACAGGCCAATACGATTTTGCGCTATCACATTTTTCACTTCAATGCCAACAAATATTATCCTTTAATTCTTGTAGTTTCCTATCTATTGGTTACCATTTAAAACTAATATGAATATCACCTTTCATTTTATTTTCTTTCCATAAATCATCTATCTATATATAAAATTAAATGTCTGTCTGTCTGTACTCTATAGATTCAAAAACCATACATCCAATCGCCGTGAAATTTTGGGATATTATTAGGTATATCCCCGGGAAGGTTTTTGAAAAATAATTTCTTGAATATCTTGAATATCCTTAAAGTTATTTGCAGATTTGTAGATTTAACTCGCAAGCAGCGCCACCATTGCGACGATGATAACAAGTTTTTTTATCTATGAGTTTTATTATCACTGAGTTTATTATCTTAAAGATTGTTTATCAAAAGTAAGATTATCTCAGGATGACACGGCAATTTATTTGAGACAAGAATAATGATACAATTCCAAGGCGAAGATACTATTCCTTTAACTTCCAATTACCGAGGGAACCAATTAATATTGATGACCGGGAAAAAAAAAGTTACTAGATAAAACGATGATTTTGTAATGTAGAAAATTAGGAAAGACAAAATTCAGGATGACACGGCACACAGGGACCGGGAAAAAATGTTCACTTTATCGAGATATTCAAATTTACTAGTTTCAAATTATCAAAATATATCTTTTTTTTTATAAGTTTATAGAGAATTGTTTTAACAAATGTTCGTTAGACAAACCTTTACTCGGGTAAAACCTCGGGCGAAGCCGGGTACATCCGCTAGTCTATATATATAAAAATGAATGTATGTGTGTCTGTATGTCCTTTATGCCTGACCAAACCACTTATTGGAACGCCACGAAACTTTGGGAAGTTATTTAGTATAGTACTGGGAAGGTTTCTAGCAAATAAAATCTTTGAAATAACTTTTCGCCTAAAAATAATCAAGATAAATATTCTACTTTATCTGTTATAATTCAACAATCTGCTCTAAATATTATCATGATGATACGATGATTTTGTAATGTAGAAAATTAGGAAAGACAAAATTCAGGATGACACGACAATTTATTTGAGACAAGAATAATGATACAATTCCAAGGCAAGATACTATTCCTTTAACTTCCAATCACCGAGGGACCAATTAATATTGATTTTATTCAACTTATCGAGTATTTTTCAAGGGACCGGGAAAAAATGTTCACTTTATCGAGAGATTCGTTAGACAAACCTTTACTTGGATAAAACCAGGGCGAAGCCGGGTACATCCGCTAGTTTTATAATACAATATAATGTGGCTTATGATTATAAAACGACGTTTAACAAGTTTTTCCGCAAATGTTTTTTTACAGAACGAAAAATCGTAATTTATTTTAAGGAGAAATAACGACTATTCCTATCCTTAAGGATGAAATATGAAAGGATGGATTGTGAAGAGTAATGATGAAAAAGTGTCCAGGGATGGGAATTTTCGTTCATCAACATCCGTTTAACAAGTTTTACCGCAAATGTTTATTTTTACGGAACGAAAAATGGTAATTTTAATCATTTTAAGGAGAAATAACGACTATTCTTATCCTTAGGAATGAAGTATGAAAGGATGAATTGTGAAGAGTAATGATGAACGGAAAAATAAAAGTGTCCAGGGAAGGGAATTCGTCTAGTGGAAGTGGAAACTGCTCGGTAAGCGGAACACTGTGGGTTCGTTTCCTTCCCAGGACACTTTTATTTTTCCGTTCATCATTACTCTTCACAATTCATCCTTTCATACTTCATCCCTAAGGATAGGAATAGTCGTTATTTCTCTTTAAAATAAATAACGATTTTTCGTTCTGTTAAAAGAAACATTTGCGGAAAAACTTGTTAAACTTCGTTCCATAATTGGTAAATGCGGAATGATATTTAGAGATAAGGAGAGAAATGTGTCTTTTTTGGTGGCTAAGACGCAAGCTTTCGAGCATGATACATTTTTCCTGGATATAGTAATCGTCTGTTTTTAATTTAAGAAATGCTGGACAATTATTCTTCGCACATTCAAATATATTTTAAAATTGCAAAATACGTTGCAACTCTATTTATAGCAAATGAAAACATTTAAGACCCAAATATTTATTATATATATATATATATATAACATAAAAGACATCTCCTTATTGTGCAACTGAAAGTAGAAACTTTTAGTTGCACAATAAGGACACGTCTTTTCCTTTATTTATCCACCTTATCTTAGTACAATTTCACATTTGTACTATTTTCTTCACATTATCCCTGGAAACCTGAAGTTTTTACCTTAATATTGTAACAAGGGATTCAATAAAAATGATCTCCTGAATCAATATTGAAACAAGAACATTAAGCCTCCAGGGAAAAGTTTCTTTAAAATATATTTTTATTTAAAATCTCTGAAGCTTTCTGGCAAGAAAGCCCTTCTACGGGAGAGAGTATTTTACATTATTAAAACGCCAATAAAATAAGATTTAAAGCTAAATAAAGTGATTTGATTGTTTACATTTGTTTCAATGCAGAATCAACGTGAGCTTCTATTGCGCGTACTTTCTAGTTTTGCTATTCCAAGGCGATATCCTCACTCGATGTTATGGGGTGGGTTCAGTGAATATTATGTTATAAATTTCCGGAATGTCTATTCTTCTGTTTTATAACATATATTTATAACATAATATTCCCTGAACCCACCCCATAACCTCAAGTAAGGATATCGCCTTGGAATTGCAAAACTCGATAAGCACGTGCAACAGAAGCTCACGTTGATTCTGCATTGAAACAAATGTAAACAACCAAAGCACTTTATTTAGCTTCAAATCTTATTTTATTGGCGTTTTAATAATGTAAAATACTCCCTCCCGTAGAAGGGCTTTCTTGCCAGAAAGCTTGAGAGATTTAAAAAAAAAAATATTTTTAAAAGAAACTTTTCTCTGGAGACTTAATGTTCTTGTTTTAATAAGGGATTACTTTATTGAAACGTGTAGATGATATTGATCAGTAAATAAATTAACAATTAATATTAATATAGGAGGTAAAGTAGTGAACAACTGTAGACGTGACTCATCAAAAATTGATAGTTAAGGACACGCTAAGTAAAAAAGGTAAATATATTATAATAGACATCAATTATATATAAGGAAGCATTTAAACACGAATGTTTCTTTTAAACATAAAACAAGCTTCTCTATTGTCCTTACTGCTATGAAAAAATATATATTTGAAGGGCTTTACTCATCATTGGTGAACTCTACTAATAGTTTCGCTAATTCAATCCACCAGACTGATTCTTAGAGCTTTAATAGCATATTGAATCTACAGGACATGCAAAATTTGTCCTTGTAGAACTGAAATCTACCCACATATTCTCATGTCCAGCAATGGCCGCAGCCTTGCAGAAAATTGACATGAACCCAGAGCAGCTTTACACAACCAAGATAGAAAACATTGCGACTGCTGTGATAGAGATATATGGAGACATCTGAGGTTCTTCATTGGACACAACAACAACAGAAAATTGACATGGACTCAGAGCAGCAGCTTTACAAACCCAAGATAGTGACTGCTGTGATAGAGATGTATTGGGACATCTGAGGTTCTTCATTGGACACAACAACAACATAAAATTGACATGGACCCAGAACTTTACACACCCAAGAAAGAGGACATTTCTACTGCTGTATCAGAGATGTATGGAGACATCTGAGGCTCTTTATTGTACACAACAACAACAGAAAATTGACATGGACCCAGAACCTTACACACCCAAGATAGAGGACATTTCTACTGCTGTGATAGAGATGTAGGAGACATCTGAGGCTCTTAATTGGACACGACAACAACAACAGAGAATTGATATGAACCCAGAACTTTACACACCCAAGATAGAGGACATTGTGACTGCTGTGATAGAAATGCATGGGAACATCCGAGGCTCTTCATTGGACACAACAACAACTATATTAGACGATTCTGCTTCTATATGCTAAACTGTAGAGTGGAATCTTAGAAATGGTATTCAAGTAAACAATAGACATAAGCTTTTAGAGGAGAGAGAGGACAGTAGATTTACATATAATATTTGCATCGAGCAATACTCTTCCACAAACAATAAGTACACGGGCAGTTGAGCATAATTAATTATAAGACAATAACACGCCATCTAAATATAGCATCAATAAGAAACATTCATGCTATATGCTCTCATTTCTTATATAGCTTGTATATAGCTGGCACGTTATCGCCCATTTCTTTTAAACATAAAACAAGCTTTTCTCTCTATTGGGAGGGCTTTGCTCCTTATTGGTGAACCCTCGCAACAGTTTCGCTAATTTAATCTACCAGACCGCTTCTTAGATCTCTAATACTATATTGAATCTACAGGACATGCAATTATTGTTGTTACTATTCTATGAAAATGTTTATGTTAAGTAAAAAATGCATGTATATTTTAATGGCATAATTTAATTTTTAATATTTTAATTATTTATTATTGATTGCAAAAACTTTTGGAGTGACACTTGTATATAGATGTCATGTTATAACCTTATGATGAATTATACAGATTGTCACGTTTTGACCGAATGTAATTTAATCCAACCATGTTGTAACATGGAATAATTAGGAGCTTTTACGACTTCCCTCTTTTATGGAGTCATTAAATAAATAAACAGGGCTGTGTGTACAGTAATTATTTACATTGTCGCTTTTTACGAATTTGGCATGTTTCTATTATTAGATATGTCTTGTTGGTGTTTGTGAGGTACTTTAACAATACATACATGATTTTTAATACAATATATGCTACTTATGATTGTAGAACGAAGTTTGACAATTATACCGCAAATGTTTCTTTTGAACGAAAAATCGAAATTTATTTTAAGGAGAAATAACGATTATTTCTAACCTAAGGGATGAAGTATGAAAGGACGAATTGTGAAGGGTAATGATAAACGGAAAATTAAAGTGTCCAGGGATGGGAATTATCATTACTCTTCACAATTCATCCTATCATACTTCATTCCTAAGGTTAGAAATAATCTTTATTTTTCCTTAAAATAAATTTCGATTTTTCGTTCAAAAGAAACACATTTGCGGGATAATTTTCAAACTTCGTTCTACAATACATAAATGATCAACAGGCTTGCAGAGTTTGGCGATGACAAAAGAATCAAATATTAAATATCTACACTTCATTTTTTTGTTATTTTTCATTATTTTACAGTTTCGGTGACCCAATGTCACCCCGTTGTCAAGAAACTAGTCTCATTCTAATTGTAAGACGATAAACTGCCATCTATATATAAGAAATGGATGCATAAAAGCACGAATTTTTGTCCTTTAGTTTTGTCCATGAGTATTTTGAAAGGAGAAGTAGCTTGTCTTTTCAAAACTAAATGAATGTATATTATTTACAAAACAAACATTGGTTGAAAAATATATTTGATAGATCGAGAAAGGCCAACCATACTTGTGTCGTGTTTTTGTCACTTGTGAACAGGCTGCATCTCAATAAAACGATGTCTTGTTGTCGTGTCCAATTAAGAGCCCCAGATGTCTCCATACATCTCTATCACAGCAGTTGCAATGTCCTCTATCTTGGGTGTGTAAAGTTCTGGGTTCATATCAATTCTCTGTTGTTGTTGTCGTGTCCAATTAAGAGCCTCAGATGTCTCCGTACATCTCTATCACAGCAGTCGTAATGCCCTTGATCTTGGGTGTGTAAAGCTGCTGTTCTTTGTCCATGTCAATTCGATGTCTCTACATGGTTAAACACTCCGTGTACCATTACAGTACAATATGGTGGCAAAGTTCCACTATGAAGATTCTATAGGGTGTTACTAAGATTGTTTATATATTGTGACATATATAACTAGATTTTATATAATGGAAATCACGGGTATACGTCTTACAAGAAGATCTATTCTCTCAAATGGCAGTAGATTGGCACCAGAATAAACGATTAACTATAAAATTCTAAGAATAAGTTTATTCATACCAAGAAATGTAACCGTTTGATTCTTTTTAAATGGTTAGTATGGCTAATTGGTCTGTTTTAATGAATAAATATGTTATTGAAGCCATGAGCGTGAGAGATGATTTGGTCGTAGAGGCTACCAAAATATCCACTAGAGATGTGACCATGCCGTGTGCAGAGTACGAAAGCAAGCGTCAGTCCCTTCCTGTGATAGACGAGAGCCCCTCTGCCTCTTACACCAAGATTCTCAAAGACAAGAGATTTTCTACACCAGGCTGCCACAAGAGGTAAGGCACTCGACCCGTATCACCACGGATACCATTTGTTATATGTCCCATGTCCCTTCATTACTTTGCCTGTATCCCATGTACTCCATTACTTTGCCTGTATCCTCATGTACCTTCATTACTTTGCCTATATCCCCATGTCCCTTCATTACTCGGCCCGTGTCCCCATGTCTCCTTATAACTTGGCCAGTGTCTCCCTATCCCCAGGTCCCTTCATTACTTTGCCTGTATACTCATGTCCCCTCATTAATTTGCCTGTATTCCCATGTCTCTTACTCATACCGTGTCTCCATGTCCCTTCATTACTCGTACCGTATCCCCATGTCCCATTATAACTCGTACCGTGTCCTCATGTCCCTTCATTACTCAGTCCGTGTCCCTATGTCTCCTATTTACTCGGCCCGTGTTCCCATATTCCTTCATTTCTCAGTCCGTGTCCTCACTACCACACTACGATGTCCCCCATGTCCCATTACCACACAATGACAATGTCACAGTACCACACAATGACAATGTCACAGTACTACACAAGGACAATATCACAGTATGACACAAGGACAATGTCACAGTACCACACAATGACAATGTCACAAGGACAATATCACAGTACCATACAGACAATGTCACAGTACCACACAGACAACGTCACAGTACCACACAATGGCAATGTCACAGTACCACACAAGGACAATGTCACAGTACCTCACAAGGACAATGTCACAGTACCACACAGACAATGTCACAGTATGACACAAGGACAATGTCACAGTACCACACAGACAATGTCACAGTATGACACAAGGACAATGTCACAATACCTCACAAGGACAATGTCACAGTACCACACAGACAATGTCACAGTATGACACAAGGACAATGTCACAGTACCATACAGACAATGTCACAGTATGACACAAGGACAATGTCACAATACCTCACAAGGACAATGTCACAGTATGACACAAGGACAATGTCACAGTACCTCACAAGGACAATGTCACAGTACCTCACAAGGACAGTGTCACAGTATGACACAAGGACAATGTCACAGTACCTCACAAGGACAAAGTCACAGTATGACACAAGGACAATGTCACAGTACGACACAAGGACAATGTCACAGTACCTCACAAGGACAATGTCACAGTACCTCACAAGGACAGTGTCACAGTATGACACAAGGACAATGTCACAGTACCTCACAAGGACAAAGTCACAGTATGACACAAGGACAATGTCACAGTACCTCACAAGGACAAAGTCACAGTATGACACAAGGACAATGTCACAGTACCACATAGACAATGTCACAGTACCACACAGACAATGTCACAGTATGACACAAGGACAAAGTCACAGTACCACACAGACAATGTCACAGTATGACACAAAGACAATGTCACAGTACGACACAAGGACAATGTCCCCGCTATGTGTCCAGGTGGAGGACAGACTCAGCCTACTCCCCCATCCATCTCGCCGCAGAAAGCCTGGAGTTCTCGGACGCCGAATGTGATCGGGACCTTCTGCATCTCTGTGAAAATGGTCCATCACTTATCTCTACTATTCTATATCTTTAGAGTTTGCCTCTCATTTCAATGTCCTTATTTACAATATTTCAGTTGCCTTGATAATCTCGGTGCATATAGTGATGAACAAGGCAAGCGATTCCATCAAGACATGAAAGTAATGGAAAAGAGATATCAAGGTGACTGCCATATGATGGCAGATTACTGCTGGAATCTGTCCCACGACCTGCCGGAATACACTTATAAGATAAAATCAAAAAGATTGAAATTCATGAAGGATTGACTGTAGTATTTTACATTTTTGTATAGATTCGGTTTTCTTATACTACAGTAAATAAAGTACCTTTTGGTATGACGTTCTCAGTTGTATTTGCGTTCAAAGTGTTTTTTGCACCGCATATATGGACTGATGTACTACATTGTGGCCTAAATATGTTATAGCAAAATATCTTTATCGGATTGAAGGTGTAATAGTAAAAATGTTTTTAATTTCATAAATTTAACTTTCTCAGCACAATTTTGCATATTAATTCTGTATATACGAAATTTACGTTTTCACTTTCATTTATATTTATGAATATTACATTTTTATCGTATGTAAAAATATCTTGTTCTATTAATACACATCTCATATTTCTTTCTTCTTGTCATTGTAAAGCCTGTAGAAGGACGTCCCCCCGAAAGCTTACGAATAAAGTTCTTATAAGATACTCCTGTTCAATCGTCGTTACATTTTGATATTTTATTCGAAGAGTTTAATTGAATCGATTTACGATGTACTCGTATATGTTATATCTCTATAAATTGATGAGATACATAAAAACTAACATTAGTGATCAGCACCTCAAGTCAGAAACTGATGCATTATCGAAAACATATTTTTCAGTGTACACAAGTGTAATTAACCATCATAGGATGTATATGCTTGCTAAATATAATAATGAAAAAACTTTTAAAAACACCTGGAGATTTAGCAACCTACTGCAGACTCTGAGAACTATTTCAGAAAAGAAAAATATAGCAATAGAGAACTCTATAATTTCTACAGATTAATTGAAATAGATTCATACGCAAAAGAGGTAGTGAGAAAAGTTTTAGAACAGATGTGTAAATAAATCCCTTTTCAAACAAAGGCTCACGTGCACATGGGGAGAGGGAGAAAAAATTACGATATTGTTTTTGTTGTATATGGCGAATCCATACAGGGCAATGGGCCCTAATAAAAGCCTTTTTGTTGTTGTATATGCTTGCTTGTGTGTTTTGTATGCTTGTGTAAGTGCTTGTTTGTCTGCCATCAGAAACTCTAATACTGTATTGGACGATTCGGTTTATATATGATTCAATAAAAGGGGTGAAATCTTAAGTGGAAACAAATCATTGTTATAAGCTTTTAGGTCAGTAGAGAATTGCATATAAATATTTAGAAAAGAAACACTTGTGCCTGATACTTTTCTTAATTATAGATTACGAAAATTTGTCTTGTGTTTAAAAATAAATAAATGTATAACATAATAAAAAGAAAAATTGTAAATTAAGATAATGTTTATCGAAAATCCATGACCTAAAAGGTTAAGGTAGAGCGAACAATAAAATATCAAACGTTGTTTTTATTCATTTTATGCAAAATTTGAATATAAGGTTGTCCCAAAAGTTCGTGTTTTTCTTAAAACGTTTTTCTTATTACTTGACGAATAATATTATTACGGCGATTACATAATACAAAGACCT
The DNA here is from genome assembly GCA_030710605.1 of Cordylochernes scorpioides. Lineage (NCBI taxonomy): Eukaryota > Metazoa > Arthropoda > Arachnida > Pseudoscorpiones > Chernetidae > Cordylochernes > Cordylochernes scorpioides. Next base: position 156,102,246 of record CP092863.1, read on the forward strand.
TATACATAAGGGGAATAATATTGGTATTTCCATTTTTTTGCAAGTTTTTACGAACTTTTTGAGACAACCTTGTAGAAACAGATGAAGGCGTTCTGGTAATATATTATCTTTGTTCAACTTTGATCAACATTGTAGATAATAGAACGACATTTGAAAATTATCCCGCATGTGTTTGTTTAGAACGAAAAATCGAAATTTATTTTAAGGAGAAATAACGATTATTTCTAACCTTAGGGATGAAGTATGAAAGGATGAATTGTGAAGGGTAATAATAAACGGAAAAATAAAGTGTCCAGGGATGGGAATCGAACCCACAGTGTTCCGCTTACCGGGCAGATGACATGTCCATGGAACACTGTGGGTTCGATACCCATCCCTGGACACTTTATTTTTCCGTTTATCATTACTCTTCACAATTCATCCTTTCATACTTCATCCCTAAGGTTAGAATTAATCGTTATTTTTCCCCTTAAAATAAATTTCGCTTTTTCGTACTAAAGAAACACATGCGGGATAATTTTCAAATATCGTTCGACAATCATAAGCCGCATTATATTGTATTATAGTTAATATATGTATAATTGTGACATATATCAAGTTATGGATCAAGCTATTGAAACATTTGGCTAACTTGTGTCGTGTGTGTGCAGATCTTAAAAGAAGTGATATGTTTATATCTGACATACGCCAAATCTACGTCGAAACGCAATCCTAAGAATGCGTGAAGGTTTTTACATTGTAATATAGTACTTTTTAATAAATGGAAAATAGCATTGTATATTAATGTGTATTTGTAGTATTATTATATTGCACGCTCTATTACAGGTATAATAGAAATATGACAGAAACTTGGGATAAATTTACCAACACATTCATAAGTTATCTTTGTGGAGATATTTCATTTTCTATTTCTTTTCTATCCCAATCCATCTGCACATTAGGGACATTGTACGTGTGCTATGGGACATGCGGTACATTGTACGTGTGGTAATGGGACATGAGAAGACATTGTACGTGTGGTAATGGGACATGGAGAGGACATTGTACGTTTGGTAATGGGACACATGGATAACATTGTATTAAAACAGAGTCCGTTGGTTTGGATTGACTAAAACGTCTTTATGTGACATATTTTAACTACTTCAAATCTTAAATATTCTGTTAATATTATTGTTTTCCAGTAAAGTGAACAAATTTCAACTGTATAACATCATTTTTCTATATTCCCCCAATACCATCCAAGTCTATAAACTGATGAAATCGCTTGAAAGGTTGACCATATTATTCAGCCAGTTTTTCCCAATATTTTATCATCCAATCAGTGAGAATATAAAGGCACTTATACAAATATACCTTACTAATTTGTACTTGACCAACAGTTCCAGCATATTCAATAAAGATAAACCCACCCCCATTGAAACTGTCCTCCTACCCTCTACAACTGGAAACTATTTTTATTTTTGATTTTTTAAATGTATTTCTCTGAATCTCTATTGTATGTGTGTTGCACGCCTTTATGGAGCCAGTGGCCTGATGAAGCGTGACCGCGCGAAAGCTTGACCTCCCAATATCTTAATAAATAAACTCTTCAAATATTTTAAATTTATTTAACTCAAATATACCTTACTATAGTTATTGTTTCACCAGGATACTGCCTAATAGTTTGTCCCTAATGTGATTTTTCTTCGCCCCTATTAAATACACTCATTGACAAATCTTAAGGAAGTGGAAAGTTTGTGATGTATCGATTAATTAAGTCCAGCGATGGCTTAAAATGTTTATAAAAGTTAGTTTTTATTAGTATATATGTATATATGTGTGTAAAAAATAATAGAAAAATAATAAAAAGGTCAGGTGTTGATATTAAAAATAAAGAAGACATATCCTGACCAGAAGCACATGTGCTTTTCTAGATGGCAGTGCGCCATCTAATGGAACAGAAATCAACTAAACCTTGATTTAACCTGATTTCTGATATTTGGACAACCCATTTTCTTAAGTAATCAAGAAAGTCAACCACAAACGCGTTTCGATATATAAGAAATATACAGTCATTTCACCATCAGCGGGAGCCCTCGTCACTTCATCCCTTGATCATCGACCATGTAGCCCAGTAAGAACTTTCCTCAAATCTCCATCCTTTCGCTCCTAGCTCGACTCTTTTCTGTTCATGGAACTTTCCTAGTACAACTATGTTTCTTCGTTTTTTTTGTGTGGACATTCCCAAGTCTTCCACTCTGCCTCGACCACGACTGCCTGTACTCTGTGAGAACTGTTAAAGGTCTTCCAAGGTGCAGAGAGGTACTGGAAAACTCTCCACGCCCTGAATGTCCCTCTCGGTTACTACAGGTTTGACCCTCTCGGATTTCACACCACAGCGAGAGACCCTCAGGATATCACAGTATAGCGAGAGTCGACAGGATCTCACACCACATATATATATATATTGCACATTAGTTACATTTATATAGAAATCCAATAAAGGAAGATAAAGGACAACACCCTTGAATGTCTGAAAGGTTCTGATTGCGAGGTTCTGATTGTATGCCGCGACACGCAGCGGTGGCCATCCGTACTATTTTCTGTCCCCGCTTGCGTGTTTGCAAACACCGTTGTCTCTCATCCCAGCGGTCTGGAAGAAGATCTCTCGGTTCCTACAAGTCTTTAACGTCGCTGTTTTTTTATTATTTATTATTATTGTTTTTGTTGTTGTTGTTTTTTTAAGGAGACACAAAGGCAATTTTGTTCACACTTGGTTATCTCGTGTGTCTTCAATGAAGGTCATTGTAATATCTTTCAGAGTTATTGTCTCAATCCCGATATACAGAGGGTATTCACACTTATAGGAAAAGAGCGCCCGGTGTAAAAAAGGAACTATTACTTTATTTTAAAAAAATCAACAACGTGGAATTCGAAAAGGCTTAAGCTAATTCTAACACGCAATACATTTCTTTTGTTATTTAAAAAAGATATGCCCTTCAAATACAATAATTTCATAAGAGGTTATATTTTAGGACTTTCCAGAGCTAATCTTACCTATTTGGACTTAATTAAAATATGCAAACAAGATGATATCAACATTTCTAAAAAAAGGTATTTATAATATTATTCACGACTAAAATATCTAGTTTCTATTCAAAGCACTTACGGAGAAATTAACAAAAGATTATCACCCTATATCTGTGAGAACTCCTGCAACTGTCAAAAAAGTGAAAAAATATATTACAAAAGAAAATCCTATGCCACAAAGAGATATAGCCAAATTAATAGGAACATCAGTGTCAACAATAAATAAAATAATAAATAAAGACTTAGGCCTAAAAGCTACAAAAAAACATGCGGTTCACAACTTGTTTCAGAGCCATATTCGTCAGCGGCACACCATCAGCAGATATTTTCATGAAAATTTCTTGGCTGCTGATAGAATTTTTAGAAACTTATTGTTACATATGACGAAGCATGGGTATATTTAACCGATTGCGGAAGAAAAAGAGCTATATACTATCAAAAAAGGGTGGAAAAATCTAGGCCAATTTGGTTGAAGGTATGTGCCGAAAGTTACCCCAAAGGATTTATGGTGGCATGCGGTATATCATATGAAGAAAAATTAAAAATAAGAAAAGTTGAAAGAAATGCCAAAATAAACTCCAAGTACTATCAAAACAACATTTTAAAACCTATATTTTTAAATGATATTCCCTCTATCTATGGAAAACAGAGCAACAAAGTCTGGTTTCACCATGATAACGCCACAAGTCATACCTCATCTTCAACCCAAGCTTATTTGGAAGATTTAAAGCAAATAACAGGAATCAACACTATTCCAAAGAACAGAACCCCTGTAAAATCTCCTGATTTAGCCCCGATGGATTTTTGCATTTTTGGATGCCTTAAAAGAGCACTTGGAAAGAGACACCCTAGGACAATCGAAGTTCTCTAAAAAGTGGTAAAGGAAGAATGGGATATTTTGAGTATGACCATGATCAGAAAGTGTCTGCTATCGTGGAAAATCAGGTGCCGTTCTGTAAATAAACAAAAAGGCTTTCAAATAGAACATTTGATAATTTTCAAATATGGTGTTAATTTTGAATATTTTATAATAAAACTTGTTTCCTATAAGTGTGAACACCCTCTGTACATGTAAAAGGTAAAACTTCCTTAAGTTTTTCCATTGGTGTATCCTTTTGTCCATGACTGTATATTTCAGAGTTATTGTCTGAATCCAGATATACATACTAGAATGTACAACTTCCTTAAGTTTTGTTCATGAGTGTAGAGCTTTCCCGAGCGAGTTTTCATTATTAAATGTAAAGAAAATAAGATGGAATGATAAAGCAATAAAATATCAAAATCGTCTATTTTCTTGAAGGGGGTACAATCAGGTCCAGAGGTCTTCGCTTTGTTCAATGGTGTTCCCAAAGTTGTTCATTTCCCCCGTCAAGTAACGATATGACGGAGTTACAGTTTTGCCGAATATAAATTATAACTAAATACTGTTTCAATAAATATATATCAATAAAAATATATCGCAACTAATATTTACAACTAGCCAATGTACCCGGCTTCGCAGTGTTTTAACCCAAGCAAAAATTTACCAAACGAACATTTGGTAAACAATATTTTAAGGCAAACATCTACTCCCTATTGAATTATCTTTGTCAATATATTGTGGCGAAGAAATCGTTTATATTTTATTATTCAATTATTCAATGAAACCATTTAAAACAGATTATTACTATGAATTTGTGAAATCACCATACATTGTCCTTAGCTTGCTTTTTTATTATTCTCTAGCTGTTAGAAAAGGCTATTTAATCAGTTTAAAAATAAAAATATGGAGATAAGTTATCATGGCAGCTCTAGCCAACCACCAAACAAAGAGCGTCCCTACTGTGAGGAATCCCTTCCATCTGCCAAGCCCACGTTCAAGTTCAACAGCATGGACGACCTTCACAACTTTGCGTGACCTACTTTCGAATCCATCCTTGTGGACTCCAACGTCAACACTCCTAAGAAAAGAAACATATCCACCCAAGTTTTGCTACTCGAGTTTGAAAAGAAAGCAGAGCTCCTTCTGGAAGATGCTTTTACAGGCGCTAGCCTAAGTCGACCCAAACCTACGGGAAGTGTCACAAACCTCACCATCCCATATGTCTCAGTTGCGGCGAAGGAAGCAAAGCCTGTCCTACCAAAGAAAAAATGTAAGGCCTCTTTCATCAACTTTGGCCCCGTCCTTTGAATCCCACGTCGTTGTAAAATCAATTGACCCAAAGTCCACCCCGAGGGAAATCCTCAAGCAAGTCCAGGAGGCTGAACCATCACTGATGTCTACTAAAGATGTGTTAGCTTCCATCAAAACAAGCGGCACGGTGGTTTTCCATACCAAAACTTCTCAGGGGGCAAAACTGCTCACCACCAAGTTATCCACACTGCCTAAAGGGCTAAGTTGCCATGAATGTCCTAAGATCCTCCCAAGATTCTGCCTGTTTAGTGTTGACAAAGACGTCCAAGATGAGGAAATTTTCGACAGCATCGGCTCCAACCACTCAGTACAAACACTTCCAGGCAAACAAGCAATCAAGGTTGTCCATCGTCCCAGGAACTCAACGCAGAGCACAGAAACTGTTTGTGGAGGTGGACGACAAAGTTGCTGAGACCCTGGGACAACATGGTCGTATTCCCGTAGCTGGGATAATGCACAGGTACGAGCGCAGCAACTCATTAAAGCATTGTTTCCGATGCTGTGGCTTCGGACACCGCGCTTCGTCCTGCTCAGCAGTTAATCCCACCTGCTATCGCTGCGGTTCCGCGGAGCATGAAGGGAATCAATGCTCCGTTGACTCAAAGCAAATACCTTGCTGTCGCTGTAGTAAAATGGCAGGCGCTCCCACCAACCATCTGGCAACCTCCTCATCTGACCTCCTTGTGAAGGATAGAATACTCCGATCCCAAAACAATGTCTAGGCCAGGGGTGGCGAACAGGTCGCAGGTGGCCTTTTCTTGCCCAAGTTGTGGCCTTTTCATAAATTCAAAATTATGATTTTTGTTTCGCAGTTTTCAATTACTTTCATTTTTTTATTGAAAATATCTAATACGAATGTCATATATTATATAATATATATAATATAGTAAATGTAAGTATTTAAATTTAAATTTTTGATCCAATATATGCCTTTTTAATTAAATATATATATATATATATATGGATGCGGCCTTCTCAAAAAATGGTAAAATGAAAATTGGCCTTCTAATATAAAAAGGTTCGCCACCCCTGGTCTAGGCCCTTACGTATCTTGCAGGCTAACACTCGGAAATCTCCATCTGCCGTTCATGAGATTTCCAATTTGGCCAACTCCACACAGGCCGACATCATTCTCCTACAAGAACTTCCAGCAAACTTCTACTGGCCCATCTCAGGTTTTCAAGTCTTCTCTGACTCAAGCCCTTACAAACCTTCGGGCATTGTTGCACGGAGCAATCTTCATTCCATCCCTTTAGTCACTCGGAACATCACCTCTATTTCCATCTACCTGGATCAGCAAGTAGTGGCAGTTTGCTCAGCCTACTGGCATTGTCATAGGTCAGAGGAGGTTTTCCTTCCTCAGTTGGAAGAGCTTATAAACAGGACTTCATTTCCTATGGTCCTGGGTATGAATGTCAATGCCCACTCTCCCACTTGGGGCATCGGTGCAAAGTTGGACACCCGTGGAGCAAACCTTGAAGACTTCGCCCGCTGCAACGACCTTCATTTTCTGGGTGATCCTGTGCACTTTACATGGTCAAATGGACATCTTTCCTCATCCATTGATGTTACATTGTCATCCAGCTCATTAGCGATATATGCTTCTTGGAGTTACTTACACTCGGGTTCTGGCTTAGAATTCTAAAAATGAACAGCAGCCGACTCCCCCATATATGCTTAGCTCAACTATATGAGATATCAAGAAATAGAAATATATATATTGGACTTGCGGAAAGTTTGGCCAACATACTCAACTCAACAGGATTTTCTTGGTTAATTAACTGCAACGATGCAAGGATTATCCGCCAAGAAATACCTTTAATAACTAAAATTGCAATAGAACAATCTCTTCAAAGTGACCAGGCAAAAATAGAGAATTCTAAGTTCTACCCTCACTATAAGTATTTACACAGTTCATTCCAAATTGAAAACTATTTACTTAGCAACTTTCCATTCTCAGTAAAACGCTATATCGCACAACAGAGAATACTATATTCGTTTTTCAAGGAAAACCATACAAACATTTTCAAAGAGGGTGATACGATTTGTGATCTCTGCAATGAAAATATGGAAACTGAACTATCTCATTATATCTATGAATGCCAAGATATATAATATATTAGTGAGGAGAGAAGGACATTCTTTTCAATGGTAGACACCAGCCAACTTAGGTCAATCCAAATGATGTTAACCAGTGCCCAAACAAGCAGACTAGTTGCTCAGGCCCTATATAATTTTTACAAGGCAGTAGCTGTAAAGAGGAAGAAAAGAGAACTTGGAAGCTATTGTTCTTACACCTCAGAAAGATGACGAAACATGGTGGTCTCGGTTCCCTTTGCCTAGATCTTGGGAGCTCTGACCTACACTCCCTGCTAGCTGGTATATTCACCAAATGTCTCAGAATGGGTCACTTCCCTCGCCCGTGGAAGGAAGGCCGCCTCATACTCCTGCCAAAGGCGTCCAACTCTGCCAGCAGTCAGTTGGCGAGGTATAGATCAATCACTCTTCTGGACACCCTGGCCAAGGTTTTTGAACGATGTAGCTGGCCAGACTGCAATGGCTCGCCGATCGCCATGGATGGCTCTCGGACAACCAATTTGGATTTGTTCATGTCAGGTCATCAGAAGAAGCACTCGCCAAAATTTCCCAGTTTATCGATGAAAGGCAGTCCCACTGGAGAAAAACGTTGGCCACCAGCTTAGACATTAGCAAAGCATTTGACACTGTCTGGAGACCGGCCATCATACAAGGACTCGAACGCCTGACTTATCTCCATTCAATGATTTTATAGTGCAAAGGCCCCCACCACAATCCTCACGGGCCATGGCCATGTACTGGCAGACATTACACGTGTGCATCCCGAAACAGACATTCGATCATCTTCTCTTCATCTGTCCAGCATTCCTAAGACATAGGATGCAAACAGCTATCCTGCTTGGACTGACCCACCTCAATCCTACATCTATGGCCAGCCTACCAGACTCAACCTCAGCATGAAACTTCCTGGTCAACAGGTTCAACTCAGCAATAAAAACAGGACACGAGTAAAAGCGCTCAACACTAGTCCATACTAGTGTGTTGTACTACCCGGGTAGTTGGCGCTCTGCGTTCCAGGAACCTGAGTTATAAATATCTCTCTATCTGTATATAGTTGTTCTCCCACGCTCTCATCTCATAGCCCCAATTATAAATGGCCTTTCAAATAATAAAAACATCCAACTCTGCTGGGTACCAGGCCACAAAGGAATCGAAGGAAATGAAAGTGCGGACCAAGCTGTCAAAATGGCCGCTATATCAGACATTCCTTCTTATTTTATAAAACTCCCAAAGAAGCTGTCGAGAAAACGGAGCAAACAATTTGCACACCAATTATGAACCGATATATTCGTCTCTGACCAATCAACTCGACATCTGAGAAAATTCTCACCCACTCCCGGCCATCTTAAAAATAACCCCAAAAAAATACATCTAGGAACATCAACCATGACTCTACTATCAGGACATGGATATGTTCAAGCCGACATGGCCAGAATTAAACAAGTCCCTGATCTAACATGTCCACACTGCCAAGAGGAAGCTCAAAACGTAGAGCATGTGCTCTTCAGCTGCCAAGCATTCCAACTACAGCGATTCCAAACGGCTGATTGCAAACTGGTTCACTAAGGCTACCAAGACAGACTCCTAAACTACAGGACAGCCCGGATAGTTGGCGATCTATGGATACACTCCAGGAGCCTGGGTTACCTTTATGTTACTACTATTATAGTTGTTCTGGGGCTTGGTTGATAATTGTCGACTAGTCGTACTGACGTCATCAATAAATACTTTTACATCTTAAGATCCTGCCCAGAAGTCCTCCTCTACGTGGCGGGTCGGAGAAGCAGCACAAGTAAGGGACTGCCCTGTAGGGCGAAGTACGGTGTCGTGAGCCCCGAGCCGCTACGGTAACCGTGAACAGGGAACTCTGAAATGTGGTTGACTAACGGGGCTCCTCCCTTTCTATGGATGGACAAGACACCACCACCACATCTTAAGAAATTCCAAGACTTGATTTCTACGCTACAATATTTTCCACCAAAACTAATGAATAATATCATTGGAAAAAATTGCATATGAGTAACAATATATAGATGAACATCTAAGCAATTCAAAGACTAAAATTAGATAAATAACAAACTATTTTGCATATTTTGGAGTTATTAAATTATAATAATTATTATATACAGACTCTAAATGACTTAGAATCTCTCATCAGACGTCGCTGCGATCTCTGAGTAAAGTATAATTTAAGTATTTTGCTGCAATTTCAGAAGAAAGAGAATTAAATAAAACTCTTCACAGAAAATTCTTCGTGGTGCTACACGATTTACACCTCAGCGCGCCATCTGCTATGAGAATTTGAAACTATTTTAGACGCTTAAGATTATTTTAAAAAATTAAATGAATAAATATATATATAACAATATAAATATTATATATATATGTAATAAGTTGAGGTCTGGTAGCCTCTTGTAGAATCCTGTCGACTCTCGCTATAAGCTGTGGTAACCGAGGGTCAAACCTTTAGTAACCGAGAGGGACAGTCAGGGCGTGGAGAGTTTTCCAGTACCTCTCTGTACCTTGTAGGACCTTTAACAGTTCTCACAGAGTACAGGCAGTCGTGGTCGAGGCAGAGTGGAAAGCTTGGGAATGTCCACACACCAAAAAAACGAAGAGACACAGTTGTAGTAGGAAAGTTCCATGAACAGATAAAAGTCGAGCTAAGAGCAAGATGGAGATAGAGTAGATCTTACTAATTTACATTGCGATGAGAACAAGGGCTCGCGCAGACGGTGAAGTAACTGACTGTTTTGCTAAGCCGAGGGAGGCCTTATATAACGCCTCCGACAAAGAGAATTGCATTACAGCACGTGTCGCTACTGGACAGTGGCGCCGACCTGACGGCTTCCAATCTATTTTTAGAAGTTACTTTGTGATTTACTTCTCAATCTTGCTTTAACTCAGCTTTTAATCAATTACATAGTTTTATTTATTCATCCTCAGTCTGTACAAAGTACATTACATATGGTGATGCAATGACACATGTCAATCATGCGTATAATTATTTATAGATGTGTTTCTATATACAACATGACAATCTTTTTATGCGTATTATATAATATAGGGTTGTTGGTTTAAATTACCATATATATTGTTGCGCTGGTGGCCTGATGTACTGTGAAGAAACATTCGTGAAGTCTTTTTAACGTTTAAATAATCTTTAATTAGAAAGTATAATAATTGAACGATAGGAAATTATAGTAAATAATTATACAAGACTAAATGATGTAAAAATAATTATACATGAAATTTGAAATAAGTTTTAGAAAAGTTATCGTTAAGTCCACGGGAAAAGATGTAGCCAAAACAAAAAGGTTTTGAACAGTGACACGTGAGCACCCGCCTCGAGCCGCGCTCCTCTCTCCTAACATTACTCCCCCTCTTGAAAAAGACTTGTCCTCAAGTCTGGTGATCTATATGGCTTCATTCTTGTCACATGTACTATTTGTCTCTTTTTCCTTTTTTCCTCTGCAATTTCGATGACTTCGTAGTTTACTGGTGAAGTTTGTCGCAGTATTTGGTAAGGACCGATGTATCTTCTTTGTAGTTTGTCCGCTCTTCCTACTTTCCTTATTGGTGTCCAAATCAGTACCAGATCATTGATGGCATATTTAACTTCTCTGTGAGTTTTATCATATAACTGTTTGGATTTATTCTGTCTGGCTATTGCTTTAGAGGTGGATATTTCTTTTGCATCTTCTATTATTTCTAATAGGTTCGATACATATTCGTCATAGTCTTTGTGCTTAGAGAGCTCTGGCATATCAAAAGTCGAATCTAAGAAGGTCAATGGCTCTCGTCCGTGGATTAGGAAGTATGGTGAATAGCCGGTAGTATCCTGTATGGACGAGTTATAGGCGAAAGTTACGAATGGAAGTATCTCGTCCCAATTCTGATGTCTCTCGTCGATATACATGGCCATCATATCAGCGAGTGTACGGTTCATTCTCTCCGTTTGGCCGTTAGTCTGGGGATGATAACTCGTCGTTTTCTTATGGAGCGTATTGCATATCTTTAGAACTTCTTTGAATAGTTTGCTCAAGAAGCAACTACCCCGATCAGATATAACTGTTTTGGGTGCGCCGTGTCGTAAGACCACCTTTTGCAAGAAAAAGTCTGCAATTTCTTCCGCCGTCCCGCGGGGTAATGCCGCTGTCTCGATATATCTGGAGTAATAGTCTGTGCATACCAGGATCCAACTATTTCCTCTTCCAGATTTCGGGAATCTCCCCATCAAATCTATTCCCATTTTCTCAAAAGGTCTTGAAGCTGGTGGAATCGGCTGCAACAGTCCTTGAGGCAATTGGGAAGGTGTCTTGCGAAACTGGCATTCAGGACAACTCGATACATATTCTTCCACAGTTTTAAGCATTGAGGGCCAGAAATATTTGCTCTTTAAACGATTGTAAGTTCTTTTAATGCCCATATGACCTGATGTTGGATGGTCGTGCATATTTTCTAAGAGCTCTTTCTGTTTGTTTTTCGGGACTATCAACAACCAAGGATCGCCAGTCACAGAAGGATTTTTCTTGAATAATTTCTCTTTAAATTTTGTGAAGTTCTCTCCATAGCTGTTTGGATTCTGATTTACCAAATTATCGATCTTTTTTATATAAGAATCATAATCATGTTCCTCATAATTAATTGTGGAAATAATTCTTTCCGGGATAGGACATCGTGACAATCCATCTGCATCTAGGTGAGTTTTTCCAGACTTGTATTTAATGGCAAAATCATATTCTTGTAGTTCTAGTGACCACCTCGCTAATCGCCCTGCAGGGTTTTTCATTTTTGCCATCCAGCACAGACTATGGTGATCGGTATATATAGTGAATTTTCTTCCGTAAAGATATGGTCTAAATTTTTTAATCGCCCATATGATAGCTAGGCATTCTTTTTCTGTTGTAGAGTAGTTGGTTTCTGCTTTCTGTAATGTCCTGCTTGCATAAGAAATTGGACGCTCTTTAGTGTTTTCGTTTAAATGAACAAGCACTGCTCCAAGTCCTTGGTCGCTTGCGTCTGTGTGGAGGCCTATAGGCTTATTTGGATCGTAATGCGTTAATACTTCAGGAGAGATGAGTTTGTTTTTCAATGAATTAAATGACAACTCTTGTTCTTTACCCCATGCAAACGAATGGTTTTTGCGGGTCAAAATCTGTAAAGGCAATGCAACTTTTGAAAATTCTCTTATAAATCTTCTATAGTATGAACAAAGTCCAAGAAAAGTTCGGACATCTTTAACGGTTCTGGGCGTTGGAAATTTTCTTATACTTATAATTTTTTCTGGGTCTGGCGCGATTCCTTCATTTGAAACGACATGTCCCAAAATAAGAAGCTCGGTATATGCAAATCGGCATTTCGAGGCATTGAGTGTCAATCCTGCTGTTTTCAAACATTCTAAGATTGTTTTCAATCTGTTCAAATGGGAATGTAGATCTTCTGAGAATATGATGACGTCGTCGAGGTAACAGAGGCATATTTTCCACTTATGGGTTCTAAGAACAGTATCCATTAATCTCTCGAAAGTTGCTGGCCCGTTGCACAATCCAAAAGGTAGAACATTAAATTGATAAAGTCCATCAGGAGTGATAAAGGCTGTTTTTTCACGGTCCTGTTCTTCCACCTCTACTTGCCAGTAGCCTGAGCAAAGGTCGAGTGAAGTAAAGTACCTGGCGCCATGAAGGGAATCGAAGCAGTCATCTATGCGCGGTAGTGGATATTGGTCTTTTACTGTGACTGAGTTCAGATTTCTATAATCCACGCAAAATCTAAATGTTCCATTCTTTTTCTTCACTAGAATTATAGGGGATGCCCATGGACTTGAGGAATGTGAAATAATTCCATTTTTTAACATACTGTTTATTTGATCAATAATTATATTCCGTTCTTTTAAAGATACTCTGTAAGGATTTTTCCTGATGGGGATATCGCTCGTTGTTTTAATTTGGTGCTTAACGAGATGTGTTCTACCCTTATATTCATCCGGCGCAGTGAACATCTCGCCATATCCACTAAGGAGGGTCAAAACCTGGCTGCGTTCTTCCGGACATAACCCAGGATTTATATCAAAATCAGCTCTAATAGAGGCTACTCTTTGGTTCCCCGTCTGGTACAGTCTGTCTACCTCCGAAAGTATTCCTATCTTCGTGTTCCGGAAAAGTTTTACAGGTTTGTTCGTACCGTTTAAAATCCATATGGTCAAATATTTCTTCGTATTATTCAATAGGGATCTGGTTGTTATAAGATTATATTTGGTTGTCAGAGAAGGAATATTCTCAATTAGTATTTCTCTGCCTGTAATGCTAGTCTTACTATATCCTTTTACTAAACATAAAAATATTCAGGAATGATTTTATCCTCAGCTATATGAGCATATCTTAAATTTGATTCATTTTGGTCAAATATATTTGGGAATTCCACCCACAAAGTATTATTTTGACAATTTATTAGTGCTTTATTTTGACTTAAAAAGTCATCTCCAAGGATTATTACAGGGTTGCATTTTTTTAAGATAATCATTTCTATTTCATATTCTTTCTTATTGATTTTAAATTTAACTCTTGACTTCCCTATTGCATTGAGTTTTTGATTATCTGCTGATTTTAATTTTAGATTTTTATCGGGTATGAATTTTAATTCGAGCTTCTTAACAAGTTCCTCATCAATGCAACTGACCATTGCTCCGGTGTCTATCAGTCCTTCTATTGGCATTCCTTTTATTACAATACGAATGGTTTTGTTTTTCTGAAGATTTACAATTAAATTTATTCTATCACCGGAGAGTTGCGATCCTTTTGACTTAATTAGTTTTTTGAAGCTACCCCTAGAGTAGGGAAGTCTTCCTCACTATGAATGTCGAAATCTGGATCCTCTCGCTCCCTATCCTCGATGCCTCTACAATTCTTTAGGTATTCCTCATGTGGTGAATTTGGTTCGTCTATAGACCTCGTATATTGTCTTCGGATAGGTCTGATATTGTAGTTTTGGTGTTGGGGCTTATACGGGCAATACCTCGAAATATGTCCTTGTTCCGAGCAGTTCCAACAGATTTTTTTGTCAACCTGATACTGTCTTCGATAATAAGTATTAGGACGTGTGGATCTTTGCTCGTTGTTGCGATTTTGTTGAGGTGGGGGTGAATTTCGCAGATTAACGCCACTTGTTCCTGCCCTAGTTTCAATTATTCTTTTTCCCTCGAATTTACTCGGAATTATATTTTGCCTTCCATAGTCAGTTGGACGCTCGTTCGATATTTGGGGTTTCTCGTTTGAAGGTCGTGCTGAACCTCTATAGTTGTTATAATTATATTTTCTTGTTTGAAATGGTTGGATAGGATTAGATCTTTGTCTGCAGCTTCTTCTCTGTTCGAAGTCAACCAGATGTTGATCAATGCGTCTTGCTAGTTCCAAGAATTCTTTAACTGTACTGCAAGGTGTCATTAATACGACGAGCGAGAGATATTTGTTCAGACCAGTTTTCATATAATAAAGTTCATCCTCAGCGGACATTTTAGAGTTTACCTTGTTGCACAAGTTGAGTACATCTTCAGCGTATCTTAGAGTAGATTCATTATATCCTTGTACTCTATTCTGGAGCTCCATGATTAATTTAAATTTTGTCGTATCTGCAATCTTAAAGTCTTGCATCAGTGTTTTCTTAAAGGTTGTCCAATTTGAAAATATTTGGGGGGTGTTTAGCTTTGCCCATTTTTTTGCAGGACCTTTCAGGTAACTTCTGGCATATGCCAGCATCACGTCCTCGGGCCATCGCTGCTGTCTTGCTAAAAGCTCGAGTTCTTCCAGCCACTCTGCTGGGTCCTCTTCAGAATACCCTCCGAAAAATTCTAGGCTTGGAGGTGGTGGCTGACAGAAAAAGACGTTGTTATTCCACGAGGCGGCATCTTCAGGATCAATGCGTTTTGTTGGCGAGGCGCTAAAAGATCTAACTGGTGGCAGGCCTTGTGTTCGCCTGCTTCTTCTTGGGTTGGAAACAGCATCTCCACCAGTGTTGCGCTGGTGGCCTGATGTACTGGGAAGAAACATTCGTGAAGTCTTTTTAACGTTTAAATAATCTTTAATTAGAAAGTATAATAATTGAACGATAGGAAATTATAGTAAATAATTATACAAGACTAAATGATGTAAAAATAATTATACATGAAATTTGAAATAAGTTTTAGAAAAGTTATCGTTAAGTCCACGGGAAAAGATGTAGCCAAAACAAAAAGGTTTTGAACAGTGACACGTGAGCACCCGCCTCGAGCCGCGCTCCTCTCTCCTAACAATATATATGTTATATTAAAATATTTTATTTAAAATGTTATATAAAAATATTCTATAATTTAAAAAATATATTTTATTTTCATTCATTGATAATTCTACTTGTGTTTTGACCATAGTTTTAGAATACGCCGACTTTTAATACTTGTTGTAAATATGTAGTTATCTAACCTATTTTTTAAAATCACTAATATAGAATCCATTTCATAAATTCTATATAACTGTGAAAAATGTCTTATTGTAATTTTCTTCAAGTAATCTATATATACACTGCGTGACATTGAAAATGGAACACCAAGAAATAGTGGTCAGAAAGTGATGAAACTCGGCAGACAGAGAGAGACAGGGACGAACAATAAGTGATCTTTATTTCAAAATGATAGTCATAATACAGAGCGAGAACGGCGTCGGCTTAGTAGCAAGTAGGACCACCGCGGACGGCGATGCACGCAGCAACACGTCTAGGTAGAGAGTCGATCAGAGTACGGATGGCGTCCTGAGGGATGGCTCTCCATTCCCTCTCAACCATTTGCCACAGTTCGTCTTCTGAACGCGGCTGTGGCAAGGCATGCAAACGGCGTCCAATGATGTCCCAGACGTGCTCGATTGGTGAGAGATCAGGAGAGTACGGTGGCCAGGGAAGCATCTGTACATCTTGCAGAGCTTGTTGGCTAATGCGAGCAGTGTGCGGTCGGGCGTTATCCTGCTGATAAAGGGCATTGGGTACCCCCTGAAGGTAGGGGAGTGTCACCGGTCGCAGCACATCATCAACGTATCGTTGGGCCGTCATAGTGCCCTGAATACGAAGTAAAGGTGACCTGGAATCATACGCGATTGCGCCCCAAACTATGATTCCACGTTGTCGCACGGTGGGGCGTTCCACAATTGCTGCCGGATTGGACCTTTCTCCACGTCGACGCCACACGCGTACACGGCGACTATCACTGGACAAGCAGAAACGCGACTCATCTGAGAACACGACCCTGTGCCATTCCGTCATCCACGTCGATCTAGCCCGGCACCATTCCAAACGTTGGCGCCTATTCGGTGGGGTCAATGGCAGTCTTCTTAGCGGACGGCATGAGTGCAAGCCATTAGCAACCAATCGACGGAAAATGGTTCTAGTCGAGATGGAATGATCTAGGGTGTCTTGCACATGCTGCAGGATGGCGGTACAAGTGGCTTGTGGGGCCGCCACTGCTTGTCGAAGGATACGCCGATCCACACGTGCTGACGTCACTCTGGTTGCACCGACATTCCTATAAATTGCCACATTTCCTTGTTCCAACCATCTTCTCCACAGTCGGGGCACCGTGGACGCACCAAGGTGTGTATCAGCTGCGATTTGACGTATGGACCAACCTGCCCTTTTCAGTCCGATCACCATGCCCCTCGTAAAAGCGTCTGTCTGCTTGAACTGCCTCCGTTTACGATGACCTGGCATTCTCTGTTATTACACGTGTCTTTTGACACAAGAACAAAATTTCTACAATGATTTTCCTTGAAGAAATAACGACACGAATACTGTCCTTTCTGCAAGTTCCTTCCCTTATATCTTACTCCATTTGCGCACGAGAGCTGCGCATTTTACATCATTTGCATAACTCGGTTAGGCGCGTCTACCCTGAAATTTGCATAATTTTCTGGCCACTATTTCTTGGTGTTCCATTTTCAATGTCACGCAGTGTATAAAAATTAATGTATGTGTGTGTGTGTCCTTTATGCCTGACCAAACCACTCATTGGAACGCCATGAAACTTTGGGAAGTTATTTAGTATAGTACTGGGAAGGTTTCTGAGAAATAATTTATTGAATATCTTGAATATCCTTAGAGTTATTTGCAGATTTGTAGATTTAACTCACAAGCAACGGCCCCATTGCGACGATGATGACAAGTTTTTTTATCTATAAGTTTTATTATCACTAAGTTTATTATTCAAAGATTATTTATCAAAAGTAAGATTTTCTACCTATTAATTGCGCACAAGCAAAGTTAGTTATCGAGTATTTTTCAAGGGACCAGGAAAAAATGTTCACTAGATAAAACGATGATTTTGTAACGTAGAAAATTAGGAAAGACAAAATTCAGGATGACACGGCAATTTATTTGAGACAAGAATAATTATATAATTCCAAGGCAAGATACTATTCCTCTCTCTCTTTAACTTCCGATTACCGAGAGAACCAATTAATAATGATTTTATTCAACTTATCGAGTATTTTTCAAGGGACCGGGAAAAAATGTTCACTTTATCGAGAGATTCAAATTTACGAGTTTCAAATTATCAAAATATATCTATTATTTTTTTATAAGTTTATAGAGAATTGTTTTAACAAATGTTCGTTAGACAAACCTTTACTCGGGTAAAACCCGGGCGAAGCCGGGTACATCCGCTAGTTTAAAATAAAAACTACTTGATAGTAAATAGTTATTTTTCTGCTTTTCTTTCAAAATGACAAGACTGCAAACGATACCATTAGGTACTCATGTACTCAAAAGAACCAGCAATTAATTTCTATCTCAAAATAATTTATTATAACATATATATCTAAAGAGAGACAAGGGTCGCTTCTCCGTCAAAACCAGACGCCATCTATTGACCGTCGCCGCAAACTCGCGGCCTCGGGTCGGCGACAAAGCCACAACACCAGCTTTGGCAAACTGAAAATCGTCCACCTAGAGACCATGGTTTCGGGCTGATGGACCTCGTCAGTCTAGGGCGGACTTTATACCATGAGATCCATACAGGATCTAATGGAATCTTGACAATCTGCCAAAGAGGTGTTTAGCTGGCAAAGTGGCTGGGCCAAATCTATGGCTAAAATAAAGATGTAAATTATGCCGGGAGGATATTGATCTAAAGAGACATGGGTCGCCTCTCCCGTCAAAATAGACGTCAAAACTATACGCCATCTATTGACCGTCGCCGCAAACTAGCGTCCTCGGGTCGGTGACAAAGCCACAACATCACCTTTGGACGCTTTTCAATTTGCCAAAGCTGGTGTTGTGGCTTTGTCACCGACCCGAGGACGCTAGTTTGCGGCGACGGTCAATTAAGGCTTGCCTAACGAACATTTGATAAAACGATTCTAGAAAACATCCAATCCACCTTCCTTACGGAATCGCTTCAGCCCCAGCCATCTGGCAAATTGAGCAAATTCTATCAGGAATACCTAAAACTCTGGTCTACTTGGACGATATCCTGATAACGGGAGAAACAGAAACTGATCATTTGAATAATTTAGAGACTGTTTTAAATAGGTTAAATGAATTCGGACTGAAGGCAAATAAAGAAAAATGCAAATTCTTTCAAGAGCGTCTTGAATACTGTGGTTACGTCATCGATCGAAATGGACTACACACGGCCGATAACAAAATAAGAGCCATTAATGATGCTCCAGAACCTCTCAATGTAACACAGCTACGAGCATTCATAGGTTTTGTTACCTACTATCATAGATTTATTCGGAATGCTGCGGAGATCATGTCACCCTTATATGATCTTCTAAAGAAGGGAACTAAATGGAATTGGTCACCGAGTTGCCGAAAAGCTTTCAAACTAAAGAAACATATCGTCTCTTCTGATCATATTTTAATGGCTTATGACCCTGAATTGCCCCTTTGTTTGTCGTGTGACTCTAGCAGCTATGGAATTGGCGTTGATAACGAGGGAAATGAGCACCTATTTATTTCATCTCCAGGACCTTAGCACCAGCTGAAAACAAGTATTCTCAAGTTGATAAGGGATGCTTGAATATAATTTGGGCTTTTAAAAAATAAATAATTATCTATTTGAAAGAGAATTTACATTGGTAACAAGTAATGAGCCATTACAATACATCCTCAGTCTTAAACGAGAAATTTCACCAAATATGTCTGCACGATTGCAGCGATGATCTCTGAACTTGTCTTCATACAATTTCAGAATTGAGTGAAATAAGTCTGGAGATCATGGTAACGCCGATGGTCTTTCAAGACTCCCGCTTGAGAAATATGAAGAATTGGAGGAAAATGATTAATTAAATTCCGTTCACATGATTCAACAGTGTGAAGAGTTGCCTCTAACATCAAGGCATATCAGGCGAGAATCTTGTAGAGACCCTATTTTAAAAATTGTATACCATAACATTGTACGGGTGGATGGAAAAAACCATCGAATGCTGAATTGCTTCCCTTCTATCTTAGAAAAGTGGAAATTACAGTGGAGCAAGGAATATTGCTTTTGGGAACACGTGTAATCATTACAAGGAAATTTAGAGCAGATATAAAAAGAATTACATCTGGGATATATGGGGGTAGTAAAAATGAAATCACTGGCCCGAAATTTCATCTGGTGGCCAGGTATGGACCGTAAAATTGAAGAAATTGCAAGAAGTTGCAAAGAATGTGAGATGAATAAACACACCAAAATCAGAAAATGTTCACAGATGAGAATCTGTTCCTACGCTCTGGCACCGAATGAATAAGGAAAAATATCACAGCCTGCTTTTAAATAGTAACTTTTATCAAGTGTGTAAACAAAATAGCAGATTGCTATCTTTTTCTTTCTCTATCTCTCGGGGGTGCGGCCACGTGGCGCAAGCTCCGCGTTCTTATGGGATAGAGATTGAGGCAATGGAGATTTGTAACCCCTATGGCAGTGATTCTTAACCTTTTTTTTTTTGTTGCGGCATTATTTTAAAGATTTGAAAATTTGGCGGCACAATTTTAGAATTTCGCGGCACACTTTTGCTAACTTGAATGCAAGAAAATTCAAATTATGTATCAATATTTCTATGCAAAATATAAGTAATATACATCTCTAACATTCAATTTGCTAATTTCGTTATTTTAAAAAGTAAAAAAATGAAAAAGAAAAAAAGAAAAACCAATACAAACGTGAACATAATCATATGACTAAAATTCGGCGGCACATTTTTAGAATTTCGCGGCACACAAAATTACCGCGGCACATTGGTTGAGAATCACTGCCCTATGGGGTATTGGCTGAAAGCCAGAAGAATGGGCTCCAAGGTCATATAAATATCATCCAAAACTGCCAAGTCTCCGCCGAGAAATCGCCAAAATATTCTGAAATGACTGAAAGTCATTCAGAATTAACTGTCAAAATATTTTTTGTGTCCGTGATTTTATTTTTTGATATTTTATAATGATCTGGCACTCTTGTTGTTGTTGTTGTTGAAAAAAAAAGGAAGGCTTACCCACACCTTGCTTTGAAGATATTTGTTTAAGATGTTCAATTAAACATTTTGTTAAATAGTAAAAACTCTGCTAATTCTTTAACAAAGGTTATGGCCAGCATAACAGAAGACTGTAATTATAAATAAAAAGTTTCTTTGTTTTTGCAAATCTCGCCATTGCTTATTGCACAATTTTTAAGACGACGCCGATCGCATTTGCATTTTTGGAAAACAAAGACGATTTGCCTATCTTTTTTTTTTAAGAAGAAGAAGAAACATCTTTTGGGGTAAATATACTTCTTGAATATCTACTTTTTTTCCACAATGAGTTCAGAAGACTTTAAAATAACGAAATTAAATGGTGAAAATAACCATGCTTGGTCTATTAGGGCTAAAGCTACCCATATATAAAAAGGTGTATGGGAAGCTGTTGATCCAGGTTTTGACGAAACTCTAACTGCAGCTCAAAAGAAAAAAAAACATTGCAATATCACAGATTTTTTTAATTGTAGAAGACGAATTTTTGGATGATATTGGAGATTGTGAAAGAGCAAGTGAAACATGGAATATTTTAGAAGAAATACACACCAAATATGGATTGCTTCACATTCTGCAATTACTGAGAGATATATTTAATATCACAAGTGGCCCCGTGGCTTGGTTAAAGCGTCTGTCAAGTAAACAAGAGATCGTGAGTTCGAATCTCGCCGGTGCCTTCTTTTTTTGGGGGAGTATCCTACAAGGTCACAGAATAAACAGCACGTGCAGCACCGCTCCAGTAAATATAGTTTATATTACTAATATTTCAGTGTATATATTTGCCTTATACTATGAAAGGGATAATACTGTTACTCTTAATACTCGTGGTATGCAACACTAAATATGTAAATTTACTCAAGGTAACGCACTATGCAAAAATCACAGTAGGAAGGGATAATGATGGACAATGTGGTCTAAATATAAACTTACCATCTGGGAATATATCTGGTAACCAAAAAAGACTGCTATGTATCATTTTGGCTCTATTATTTATCTCAGGCATTGAACAAAACCCTGGCCTCCCAACCAAAAAGCAAACTACATTGACTGCGCCAGTACACTCAGGAGAGAGAGAATCAATAGATGGCGAGCTAAAAATGCTAATCTTAAACATGGCGACGGAAATAAAGAGTCTAGGAGAGAGAATTGACATCAGACTTACCAAAATAGAGACTCGAATGGACGATTGGTATATGCGATTCTGCAATATTGAGGAGAAGCTAACTAAATGTATAGAGTCTCAACAAGCTACCGAAAAACTGGCTTCATGTAATTCGTTAAAGGTAAATGAACTGGAGGCTAGAGTCGAATTTTTTTAGACGAGACTGCGTGAGCCCAATCTAGTGTTCTATGGTATTGAGAGGGAGGGTGACGAAAATCAGGCAGATTGTAACTTAAAGATTCAAATGGAAATCGGAGATGATTTAAAATAACAAAATGTCACCGAATTTCACGCGGATCCAATGCACCAGTTCTTGTTGTGGTGCCTGATTATGCTGATAGAGCAAAAATATTTAAAAATGCCTTCAAACTCAGAGATACTGATATTTCGATAAGTAAAGATTATAGTAAAAATGTTAGAGAGCAACGGCGCATCCTAATTGCAAAAAGGAAAAAATTGGCTGAAAGGGGAATAAAATCGAAGTTGAGAGATAACAAGCTTTTTGTAAATGATAAAGTCTGTAAAGTGATGAATGGCCAAGTTGTTGATAGCACAGGAGATGCTATATAGCAACAACCTCGTAGAAACAATTGTGTAAATAGAAGAAATACGACATCAAAATCACAAATTAATTCCCAACCCTATAATCAAATAACGGAAAGTTACTTCGACATAAATGCATGTAAATATGATTCTCAAGACGATGACAATGCAATTTTTTCTGAAAATTCGCGAGACATCGCGGAAAAAAATAATATGTTGGAATATAAATGGTTTCTATAGGATTCTTTCGATATTTCCACTCCTCGAGCACATAAAGAACTACGAAAATTTTGCTCTACTTGAAACATGGTGCCTGAACAGGACTAACATAACACTAAAAGATTATAAAATTATCGAATTACCTGCCACCAAAGAATCTGGAAGGGGAAGAGGATCAGGGGGTATGATTGTCGGTTTTAGGGAAGGCGGGCAATATAGAGTAGACAGTTCAGAAAAGGATGGCACTTGGTTATCTATTTTCTTATCAACAAACACAAGAGCCCTCCAACATGTTATCTGTTTGATATTTGTATACCTTCCTCCAAACCAAATACAGCTGCATAACTTAGAGAAACTGTCTACATACATTCAAAAGCAAATAGCAGATGGAAAGGAAATAATTTTACTTGGAGATTTAAACATCAGAACTGGGAAGTTGGGAGGACTACACAATCCACTTAATTTCCAGCTCCCTCTAACATCGGAAAGAAGGGCCAAAGATCATATAATATCATCTCTGTCTGATAAACTTCTTGATTTCCTGGAAGATAATTATTTGACAATAGTTAATGGAAGATCTAGAGGGGATAAAGATGGAGATTTTACATACATATCTGAAAGAGGCTCTTCGACTATTGGCTATTGCATACTCTCACAGGGTTCACTACAAATTTTACTGGACTTCAAAGTCGATGACCAACTGTACTCTGACCACCACCCTTTGGTTTTAACGATAAAAGGCCAAAACTTCAATGAGAAAAAACCAAACGGGAAGATTATAATATTACGAGATATAGATGGTCAACCGACTCGCAATGTTTAAAATGAAACTGGAAGAATTGCGGGAAAAAAACATACCAGCCTCCGATTACCTTGTATACACTTTCAATCAGCGAATTTTGGAAGCAATGTCATCTGCAAAAATAACGTACTCAATTAAGGGCGGCCCCAGGAAATCTAAGCCGTGGTTCGATGAGGACTGCTATGATATGAAAAAAACTGGCAAAAGAAAGTCTGAAGAAATATCGTAAAACAAATAGATTGGAAGACAGGGAATGCTATGCTTCTTCCAGAAAGAAATATCTCGCTTTATTGGATCTAAAAAGGAAAGGCTTTGATAATGAAAAACAGGAAATACTCAGAAATGCTAAAGACTCAAAGACCTTCTGGAAAACTATTGCGCTCTACAAAAGCACATCTATAAATCCAAGGAGAAATAGCTATACAGGACTGGCTGAAATTTTACCACAAACTAATGACTACAGAGAAAAATTTGAGGATTTGTAATTTACATAATGTGATTTCTCAGAACGATCCTATATTGGACTCAGAGATAACCAATGCAGACATATACAAGGAGATAGCTGGTTTGAAGAGTAACAAGGCATGCGGGCCCGATGGCATCCCCAATGAAGTATTAAAAATACACCCTGATTCGTACATACTGCTGTTGAAACAACTCTACAATAGTGTTATGACGAGTGGAAAATACCCAGCAATTTGGACTAATTCCACTATACACCCAATCTTTAAAAAATGGTTATAAGAACAGCCCCTCTAACTACCGAGGTATTGCACTGATTAGCAATGTATCAAAGCTTTTCACTTCAATCCTAAGATCAAGATTGGAGGAATGGGTCGAGGGAAGAAGGGTTATACCGGAAAACCAAGCGGGATTTAGAAAAGGAAGATCATGTATTGACCACATATTTACGAGCTAACTACTTTAATCCAATTATCATTAAGAAAAAATAGGGGAAAACTATATGTATTTTTTTGTCGATCTAAGGAAGGCATTTGATACTGTACCTCACTCAATACTTTGGAAAAAACTTTACAACCTAGGCATAAGTTACCAATTCATAAGTACGATCAGAAGTTACTACGAACAAGCAACTATAGCTATCAGATGGAAGGGATCATTTACGGAAAGTATTAAGATAAACTCGGGAGTCCTCCAGGGAGAACCACTTTCCCCACTGCTCTTTATATTATTTATCACGGACTTATCGAAATTTATAATAATTCAGACCTGCCGAGTGTAAATTTGCCAGAATTTGGAGAAATCCATTTAGAACCTCCAAAAGAAGATCAAAATACTGAAAGAATATCTCGAAGAACTTAATGACACTAATGAGTCCAACTCAAAGATTATGGTGTTCCGTAATGGAGGTAAACCCTCAAATAAGGATAGATGGTTCTGGAATGATAAACCCATAACAATAACTTCAATATATACAAACTTGGGATTCCCTCTGACACCAACAATAACAACTACTCACCCGGCAAATTACTTTAAAGGAAAAGCACTTACAGCAATTAACGCCACACACCCAATATTAATAAAATCAAAAGCAAAGTCAATAAATTTATCAATCAAACTCTTTGATACAATATAGTGAGAGCTGTCCTTATGTATGCCGCTCCATTGTGGGCAACAGAGCATAAAGACTTACTGGACAGTATACACTCCAGGCTACATAATCAGATTAGAAACCGGTCGTTTCTCTTTGAGTGTAACAGCTTTAAAATTAACCCTGAAGTATTGGCTGCGGGTGTTGAATATGAGCAGTGACAGATTGCCGCGTATATGTTTTAATAGAACACGGGAATTGTCTAATGCTTCGGGCACACCCATCGGCTTCATTAAAAAGCTCACCAATCTGCTTAACAATAATGGATCCTCTGCACTTGTTTCCTGTGATGATCCTGAAACGCTGAGGAGCGCTATTACAGGGCTCTTAAAAACAGCGGCAGACCAATCTATACAAAATGACCTTACAAGAATGAATAAATCTAAGCTATACTCTCACTACAAAGACATTCACATATCTTTCATGACGGAGGGGTACCTTTTAGGGGATTTTCCTTTCCCGGTTGTAAGACTACTCGCACAAGTTAGAATACTTTCAAGTTTTTTTAGAGAAAACCACACCAAGATGCTCTGCGGTGAGGACCCTATTTGTACCTTCTGTAATTCAACACTAAAAAATGAAATCAATCACTATATTTTTGATTGCTCTGCTCTGAAAGAAGAAAGAAGAACCCTTATGCTCAAAGCTGGGCGACTCTGTGCTTCACTTCAATCAATAATTGACAATATGACCCATAATAAGTAAAATGCTACGGCGTTTTATGGTTTCCACAAGTCCATATCTGAGAAGAAGGCCAAGTGACACTCACTCCTCACTTTCTTACTGCTACTCTTTTTGTGTTGTTTTTCTTGCTTCCCTCTATCTCTTTCTTGTTTTTTATTTTTTTCTTTTTCTTCTGTATATATCGTTATTTCCTTTGTCTCACTGCTTTGTTCTTGTGCATACCTCTGGTGAATCCTGTATAGGGTCAGTGACCCTAAATAAAGGCTTTTTGTTGTTGTTGTTGTTAATATCACAAAAATGAATGAATCAATGAAAGATTATATAGCAAGGATAATGAACATCCACAGAAAACTGGAGAAAGGAGGACATGGTTTCAAGGATACAGAATTGGCACTCATAATGCTAATGGGGTTGCTCTAGACCTATGAACCAATGATCCTGAATTTGGAACAAAATGAGAAAAACTTTCAATCAAAATAGTCAAGGCTAAACTGTTACTAGAAGAAAAGAGACAACTCAGACATGACACCATTGAAGAGGAAACCACCTCAAGGGCCTTTGTGGTCAAGGAAGAAAAACAGCCAACTTCCCATTTAAGAAGAAAGTATCTCCTGCAGAGAAAACCCAAGAAGCTAGCACATCCCACAATTATCAGAAGAATACTCAAGCCAAAGCTGTCAAATGTTTTTGCTGAAGCAATCGGGACATGAATGGAATAAAAAACTTGACCAGATTTTAACTTCAATTGGACGTGAACGCTCCAGAATGGATCCATGCGTCTACTTTAGTAAGGACATCATACTTGGAGTTTATGTAGATGATCTACTAGTTACTACTTCCTCAGTTGAGTCCTATGTGAAGTTCAAATCAAGCATTCAGAGAGAAGTGGACATCAAGGACTTAGGTGAAGTGAGTGATCTACTCTCTGTAAGGATTAAAAGAAACAAGGATTCAAATCTTGAACTTGATCAGACTCATTACATTGAAGAGATCCTTAAGGAGTATGGAATGGAGAATGCGAAAGAAGCCTCAACGCCTTGAGGCGATCCTGGAATGTTTACAGAAGGGCCTGGAGGAAAGGAAGCGTGCCGTGCCCCTTATCAACAGGCTATTGGGAATTTGCTTTGGTTAGCAGGAATGACAAGGCCAGATATTACATATGCTGTATCTTACCTCAGCAAGTTTGATAGTTCCCCTTTGCAACAGCATTAGAATGCTGTAAAACACCTCTTGAGATATTTAAAGAAGACCAAGGACCTCAAATTAGTATTCAGTAAGACTGGAAAGAAGTTAGCAGCTTTTGCGGATGCAGACTGGGGCAGTCATAAAGAAGACAGGAAATATTTAATGTCAGAGGTACAGTAGTTAAAGAGAGCGAGGTACAGATATTTTATAACAGAGGTACAGTAGTTAAAGACAGGGAGAAACAGATATTTTATTGACGAGAACATTAGTTAAACACAAGGAGGTACAGATACTTTTAAACAGAGGTACAGTAGTTAAAGACAGGGAGAAACAGATATTTTATTGACAGAGATACAGTAGTTGAAGACAGCGAGGTACAGATATTTTAAAAATAGATACAGTAGTTAAAGACAATGAGAAACAGATATTTTATTGACAGAGGTACAGTAGTTAAAGACAAGGAGGTACAGATATTTTATTTAAAAAAAGGTAAAGTAGTTGAAGGCAGAGAGGTACAGATATTTTATAACAGAGGTACAGTAGTTAATGATAGGGAGGCACAGATATTTTATAACAGAGGTACAGTAGTTAATGATAGGGAGGCACAGATATTTTATAACAGAGGTACAGTAGTTAAAGACAGAGAGGTGGCACAGATATTTTATAACAGAGGTACAGTAGTTAATGATAGGGAGGCACAGATATTTTATAACAGAGGTACAGTAGTTAAAGACAGAGAGAAACAGATATTTTATTGACAGAAACATTAGTTAAACACAAGAAGGTACAGATACTTTTAAACAGAGGTACAGTAGTTAAAGACAGGGAGAAACAGATATTTTATTGACAGAGATACAGTAGTTGAAGACAGCGAGGTACAGATATTTTAAAACAGAGATACAGTAGTTAAAGACAATGAGAAACAGATATTTTATTGACAGAGGTACAGTAGTTAAAGACAAGGAGGTACAGATATTTTATAACAGAGGTACAGTAGTTAAAGACAAGGAGGTATAGTTATTTTAAAACAAAGGTACAGTAGTTAAATACAAGGAGGTAAGTTATTTTAAAACAAAGGTACAGTAGTTAAAGACAGGGAGAAACAGATATTTTATTGACAGAGATACAGTAGTTAAAGACAGCGAGGTACAGATATTTTATATAAGAGGTAAGGTAGTTAAAGACAGAGATATTTTATAACAAAGATACAGTAGTTAAAGAAAGAGAGGTACAGATATTTTATAACAGAGGTACAGTAGTTAATGACAGGGAGGCACAGATATTTTATAACAGAGGTACAGTAGTTAAAGGCAGAGAGGTACAGATATTTTATAACAGAGGTACAGTAGTTAAAGACAGGGAGAAACAAATATTTTTTAACAGAGGTACAGTAGTTAAAGACAGGGAGAAACAAATATTTTTTAACAGAGGTACAGTAGTTAAAGACAAGGAGGTACAGTTATTTTAAAACAAAGGTACAGTAGTTAAAGACAGAGAGGTACTGATATTTTATAACAGAGGTACAGTAGTTAAAGACAGGGAGAAACAGATATTTTATTGTCAGAGGTACAGTAGTTAAAGAGAGCGAGGTACAGATATTTAATAACAGAAGTACAGTAGTTAAAGACAGGAAGAAACAGATATTTTAATGAAGAAGCACATTAGTTAAAGACAAGAAGGTACAGATACATTTAAACAGAGGTACAGTAGGTAAAGACAGGGAGGTACATATATTTTATAACAGAGGTACAGTAATTAAAGACAGGGAGAAACATATATTTTATTGTCAGAGGTACAGTAGTTAAAGAGAGCGAGGTACAGATATTTTATAACAGAGGTACAGTAGTTAAAGACAGGAAGAAACAGATATTTCAATGAAGAAGCACATTAGTTAAAGACAAGAAGGTACAGATACTTTTAAGCAGAGGTACAGTAGGTAAAGACAGGGAGGTACAGATATTTTAAAACAGAGATACAGTAGTTAAAGACAATGAGAAACATATATTTTATTGAGATAGGTACAGTAGTTAAAGACAAGGAGGTACAGATATTTTATAAAAAAGGTAAAGTAGTTAAAGACAGAGAGGTGGTACAGATATTTTATAACAAAGGTACAGTAGTTAATGACAGGGAGGCACAGATATATTATAACAGAGGTACAGTAGTTAAAGACAGAGAGGTACAGATATTTTTGAACAGAGGTACAGTAGTTAAAGACAGGGAGGTACAGATATTTTATAACAGAGGTACAGTAGTTAAAGACAGGGAGAAACAGATATTTTATTGACAGAGATACAGTAGTTAAAGACAGCAATGTACAGATATTCTATAACAGAGATACAGTAGTTAAAGACAATGAGAAACAGATATTTTATTGACAGAGGTACAGTAATTAAAGACAGAGAGGTACAGATATTTTATAACAAAGATACAGTAGTTAAAGAAAGAGAGGTACTGATTTTTTATAACAGAGGTACAGTAGTTAAGGACAAGGAGGTACAGTTATTTTATAACAGAGGTACAGTAGTTAAAGACAGGGAGAAACAAATATTTTTTAACATAGGTACAGTAGTTAAAGACAAGGAGGTATAGTTATTTTAAAACAAAGGTACAGTAGTTAAAGACGGGAGAAACAGATATTTTATTGACAGAGATACAGTAGTTAAAGACAGCGAGGTACAGATATTTTATAACAGAGATACAGTAGTTAAAGAAAATGAGAAACAGATATTTTATTGACAGAGGTACAGTAATTAAAGACAAGGAGGTACAGATATTTTATATAAGAAGTAAAGTAGATAAAGACAGAGAGGTACGATATTTTATAACAAAGATACAGTATTCATGGTAACCGTTTTGCGGATTTCGACAAATTAGAAAGAAGGAATCATATATCGCCGCAACTCTTTTTAATCGCGTTAATAATAAAAAAGAGTTGCGGCGATATATGATTCCTTCTTTCTAAAGATACAGTAGTTAAAGAAAGAGAGGTTCTGATTTTTTATAACAGAGGTACAGTAGTTAAAGACAGGGAGAAACAGATATTTACATTGACAGAGGCACATTCGATAAAGACAAGGAGCTACAGATACTTTTAAACAGAGGTACAGTAGTTAAAGACAAGGAGAAACAGATATTTTATTGACAGAGATACAGTAGTTGAAGACAAGGAGGTACAGATATTTTAAAACAGAGGTACAGTAGTTAAAGACAGAGAGGTACTGATTTTTTATAACTTAGGTACAGTAGTTAAAGACAGGGAGAAACAGATATTTTATTGACAGAAGTACAGTAGGTAGAGAGAGCGAGGTACAGATATTTTATAACAGAGGTACAGTAGTTAAAGACAGGGAAAAATATATATTTTATTGACAGACGTACAGTAGTTAAAGACAAGGATATACAGATATTCAAAACAGAGGTACAGTAGTTGAAGACAGAAAGATACATATATTTTATAACAGAGGTCCATTATTTAATGACAGGGAGGTACAGATATTTTATAACAGAGGTACAGTAGTTAAAGACAGGGAGAAACAGATTTTTTATTGACAGAGGTACAGTAGTTAAAGACAGGGAGGTACAGATATTTTATAACAGAGGTACAGTAGTTAAAGACAGGGAGAAACAGATATTTTATAAAAAAGGTAAAGTATTTAAAGACAGAAAGGTACAGATATTTTATAACAAAGGTACAGTAGTTAAAGAAAGATAGGTACTGATATTTTATAACAGATGTACAGTAGTTAAAGACAGAGTGGTACAGATATTTTATAACAGAGGTAGAGTAGGTAAAGACAGGGGGAAACAGATATTTTATTGTCAGAGGTAAAGTAGTTAAAGACAAGGATTTATAGATATTTTATAAAGAGGTAGAGTAGTTAAAGACAGGGAGAAACAGATATTTTAAAACAGAGGTACAGTAGCTAAAAACAGAGAGATACTGATATTTTATAACAGAGGTACAGTAGTTAAAAAGAGGGAGGTACAGATATTTTATAACAGAGGTACAGTAGTTAAATTACAGTTAAATACAGTAGGCCATAGGAGCATTTTTTTTTTAAACAGAAAAAAAGTGTCCAATGCGGGAATCGAACCCGGGTCCTACTGGTCGAAAACCAAACGGTTTAACCAGCCTTCCACCGACCCCCACAATGAAGAGTGAATGTAAGATAAAAAGCCAACAATGAAGAGTAAATGTAATATAAAAAGACAACAATGAAGAATGAATGTAAGATAAAAAGCCAACAATGAAGAGTGAATGTAATATAAAAAGCCAACAATAAAGAATGAATGTAAGATAAAAAGCCAACAATGAAGAGTGAATGTAAGATAAAAAGCCAACAATGAATAGTAAATGTAATATAAAAAGCCAACAATGAAGAATGAATGTAAGATAAAAAGCCAACAAAGAAGAGTAAATCTACTTATATAATTGCCTTATTCTGTCTGTGTGAAGTTCACTGTGTGAAGTTCACAGATAGATTTTGGTCAGAATATAATATAAAAAGCCAACAATGAAGAATGAATGTAAGATAAAAAGCTAACAATGAAGAGTAAATATGATATAAAAAGCCAACAATGAAGAATGAATTAACACAAAGCAATAACCCGCCATCTATACATATAAAATAAAAGGATTTAAAAGCGCGAATGTTTCTTTTATACATAAAACGAACTTCTACTGTCCTTACTGCGATGAAAAAATATATTGGGAGGGCTTGGCTCATCAGTGATTAACCCTCCCAGCGGCGAAACCGCTGGGAGGGTTCACCACTGATGAGCCAAGCCCTCCCAATATATTTTTTCATCGCAGTAAGGACAGTAGAAGTTCGTTTTATGTATAAAAGAAACATTCGCGCTTTTAAATCCTTTTATTTTAAATGAAGAATGAATGTAAGATAAAAAGCCAACAATAAAGAGTAAATGTAATATAAAAAGCCAACAATGAAGAATAAGAATAGTTGTCATTCTTGATGTAAATAGTTGTTTATTTGTTTTGCATATTTTTCATTTATAAATTAATCTCATAATTTAGTTTGTGAAAATAAAAATATTGGACTGGTGACGAAAACAAAACTAAAAATAGTTGGCTTAATGTTATGTAGTTATGTTATATATTTTTGTTTGTGATGATATATAATTAAATGTGATGTTTCTGTAATTTTGAACTTAATTGAATAAAATATATAAAGTTTAAATGTGTTTTAAACTTTAATAACAAGCACAAAACAATTCTGTCTGCAGCGGAGTCTGGAGTCATTTCCAGCTTCGATTCCTAGATGGCGCTGTCAGTATATTTGCATAGTGTCGTGTGTTATCTACACATACTGTGGCATATATGTGCCATATATATATGATGTAGATTATGTTATAAAGCATTAGCGCGCCACCTGTTATCAAAATACGAAACTATTATAGACGTGCATGATTCTTTTAAAAATAAAACAATTTCTACTGCCCTTACTGCAAAGATTAGTGGGCTTCTAGGAGTAAAGTACTGCACCAGCTAGAGTTGATGAGTCAGTCTCACTACAGTACCTTCAGGAAATATTTCATGAGTACAGTAGCAAATGTTTCATCGCCTGGGCACATTCCTAATTCCTTTTTACTTGGAAACTAATATGTAAAGGGGAGGTACCAATATGTAAAAATGAAATACCAATATGTAAAGGGGAGGTACCAATATGTAAAAATGAAATACCAAATTGTAAAGGGGAGGTACCAATATGTAAAAATGAAATACCAATATGTAAAGGGGAGGTACCAATATGTAAAAATGAAATACCAATATGTAAAGGAGAGGTACCAATATGTAAAAATGAAATACCAATATGTAAAGGGGAGGTACAAATGTATAAATATGAGGTACTTATAGGTAAAGAGGAGGTTCCAATGTGTAAAGTGAGGTAACAGAGCCTGCACTCTGAGGTAAAAGTTCCAATATGTAAAGTGAGGTAACAGAGCCTGCACTCTGAGGTAAAAGTTCCAATATGTAAAGAGGAGGTTCCAATATGTAAAGTGAGGTAGCAGAGCCTGCACTGTGAGGTAAAAGTTCCAATATGTAAAGTGAGGTAACAGAGCCTGCACTCTGAGGTAAAAGTTCCAATATGTAAAGAGGAGGTTCCAATATGTAAAGTGATGTAACAGAGCCTGCAATGTGAGTTAAAAGTTCCAATATGTAAAGTAGATAGAAAGCCACAGCAGTTCCTGTATGTAAATTGAAGGAAAGAGGAAAGTAGGTATGGGTAGAAACCATTGTGTTATGTTTCTTTTTTTCCCAAACGATCCCAAGGTTGGCAGCCGACAATTTCCTCCAAGTTGGCCTCGTGGTGACGTAACCATTTGGAACAAAAACTGAACACAATTTTTTCAAGTTTCTAAAATTCGCTCATGTTTTTTACAAAGCGGTGCACCAGATGTCACTATTTAGACACCAAAAAAAACATATATTGGATAAGAAAAATCGAATTTATTTGCTTATATTTCGTTTAACTGAACGCCAACTCTCTAGTAAGAGGACATTTCTCGCTAAAGGACACTTTGGCTCTGAAAATAGATGTCCTTTATAGAGAGGTAGTTCTACTGTAGCAACTCTCCAGTAAGAGGACATCTCTCCCTAAAGGACACTCTGTAACTAGGTGTTGTCAGAAAGGTAGTTCTACTGTAGCAACTCTCCAGTAAGAGGATACCTCTCCCTAAAGAACAATTTGTAACTAGGTGTTGTCAGAGAGGTAGTTCTACTGTAGCAATTCTCCAGTAAGAGGACACCTCTCCCTAAAGGACACTCTGTTACTAGGTGTTGTCAGAAAGGTAGTTCTACTGTAGCAACTCTCTCCAGTAAGAGGACACCTCTCCCTAAAGGACACTCTGTAACTAGGTGTTGCAGGAGAGGTAGTTCTACTGTAGCAACTCTCCAGTAAGAGGACACCTCTCCCTAAAGGACACTCTGTAACTATGTGTTGTCAGAGAGGTAGCTCTACTATAGCAACTCTCCAGTAAGAGGACATTTCTCACTAAAGGACACTCTGTAACTAGGTGTTGCCAGAGAGGTAGTTCTACTGTAGCAACTCTCCAGTAAGAGGACACCTCTCCCTAAAGGACATTCTGTAAATAAGTGTTGTCAGAGAGGTAGTTCTACTGTAGCAACTCTCCAGTAAGAGGACATCTCTCCCTAAAGGACATTCTGTAACTAAGTGTTGTCAGAGAGGTAGTTCTACTGTAGCAACTCTCCAGTAAGAGGACACCTCTCCCTAAAGGACACTCTGTAACTAGGTGTTGTCAGAAAGGTAGTTCTACTGTAGCAATTCTCCAGTAAGAGGACACCTCTCCCTAAAGGACATTCTGTAACAAAGTGTTGTCAGAGAGGTAGTTCTACTGTAGCAACTCTCCAGTAAGAGGACATCTCTTCCTAAAGGACACTCTGTAACTAGGTGTTGTCAGAGAGGTAGTTCTACTGTAGCAACTCTCCAGTAAGAGGACATCTCTCCCTAAAGGACATTCTGTAACTAAGTGTTGTCAGAGAGGTAGTTCTGCTGTAGCAACTCTCCAGTAAGAGGACACCTCTCCCTAAAGGACACTCTGTAACTAGGTGTTGTCAGAGAGGTAGTTCTACTGTAGCAACTCTCCAGTAAGAGGACACCTCTCCCTAAAGGACACTCTGGAACTAGGTGTTGTCAGAGAGGTAGTTCTACTGTAGCAACTCTCCAGTAAGAGGACACCTCTCTCTAAAGGACACTCTGTCACTAGGTATTGTCAGAGAGGAGTTCTACTTTAGCAACTCTCCAGTAAGAGGATACCTCTCCCTAAAGGACACTCTGTAACTAGGTGTTGTCAGAGAGGTAGTTCTACTGTAGCAACTCTCCAGTAAGAGGACACCTCTCCCTAAAGGACACTCTGTAACTAGGTGTTGTCTGAGAGGTAGTTCTACTGTAGCAACTCTCTCCAGTAAAAGGACACCTCTCCCTAAAGGACACTCTGTAACTAGGTGTTGTCAGAGAGGAAGTTCTACTGTAGCAACTCTCCAGTGAGAGGACATCTCTCCCTAAAGGACACTTTGTAACTAGGTGTTGTCAGAGAGGTAGTTCTACTGTAGCAACTCTCCAGTGAGAGGACATCTCTCCCTAAAGGACACTTTGTAACTAGGTGTTGTCAGAGAGGTAGTTCTACTGTAGCAACTCTCCAGTGAGAGGACATCTCTCCCTAAAGGACACTCTGTAACTAGGTGTTGTCAGAGAGGTAGTTATACTGGAGCAACTCTTCAGTGAGAGGACATCTCTCCCTAAAGGACACTTTGTAACTAGGTGTTGTCAGAGAGGTAGTTCTACTGTAGCAACTCTCCAGTAAGAGGACACCTCTCCCTAAAGGACACTCAGTAACTAGGTGTTGTCAGAGAGGTAGTTCTACTGTAGCAACTCTCCAGTAAGAGGACACCTCTCCCTAAAGGACACTCTGTAACTAGGTGTTGTCAGAGAGGTAGTTCTACTGTAGCAACTCTCCAGTAAGAGGACATCTCTCCCTAAAGTACACTCTGTAACTAGGTGTTGTCAGAGAGGTAGTTCTACTGTAGCAACTCTCCAGTAAGAGGACATCTCTCCCTAAAGTACACTCTGTAAATTAAAATAAATATTGCTATATTTTGTGATAAAAAATAATCCATATTCTAATATGAAATCAAAATAATAATTTTAAATATCCAATGATAACACTGACTATCACGTATTTATTGGAGAAATGAAATCAATTATTTAAAGAAATTTAAATTATTTTTTAACATGTATAATTATTATAATATAAAATAAAACAATTTTTTACTGTATTTTTTAAATAATAAAATATTATAGGGCATGATTTATCATATTTTAACCCTCCCAGCGGTTTCATCATTGTTTTATTTCGTAAAAAAAAAAATCATACGAATCAAAAATAGTTTAAAATTATGATACCAGATGGCGCGGGCGCTGATGCATTATTTAAGTCAGCTTTATGGGCCATCTATCAGCTCGATGGTGGCGCTCGAGTGGCAGAAATGGGAACTAAAATTCATATAATATTATTATTCGTTAATTTTAAAGTGAAATCAGATGTAAGATGTTTGTATAATTATAAATAAAAAATAAAAAAGTGAAAAACACTCGTATTTTACTTTAACCAGAACGTAAATAATAAAAAGCCAATTTTAGGCCAATTTCTGCCACTTGAGCGCCACCGTCGAGCTACTATTGTGTCCATAAAATTGACTTAAAAGATTTTTTTTTTAATTTCAGTTTTGACTTTAATATAATTATTGTGGAACCTGCGTATAGCGGGGATATCTTTTTATATAGAATTTTTTATTAAATTTCAATTTTTTATTAAATATGAAAAATTCGAGAAAAAATTAGTTTGAACGAAAAAAACACTTTTTTTTTTCTAAAAAAGTTATAAATAATTATAAATATGTGTCTAAAATAATTTTAGAAAATAAAATAATAAAAAAAAAAGGTCGAGTGTTGATATTAAAAACAAATTAGGAATTTAATGACCACTTAACATGAACGTTTTTTAAAAGGCAGAGTTAAAAGGGAGAGATGTCCTCTTACTGGAGAGTTGCTACAGTAGAACTACATCTCTGACAACACCTAGTTACAGAGTGTTATTTAGGGAGAGATGTCCTCTTACTGGAGAGTTGCTACAGTAGACCTACCTCTCTGACAACACCTAGTTACAGAGTGTCCTTTAGGGAGAGGTGTCCTCTTACTGGAGAGTTGCTACAGTAGAACTACCTCTCTGACAACACTTAGTTACAGAGTATCCTTTAGGGAGAGATGTCCTCTTACTGGAGAGTTGCTACAGTAGAACTACCTATCTGACAACACCTAGTTACAGAGTGTCCTTTAGGGAGAGGTGTCCTCTTACTGGAGAGAGTTGCTACAGTAGAACTACCTCTCTGACAACACCTAGTTACAGAGTGTCCTTTAGGGAGAGATGTCCTCTTACTGGAGAGTTGCTACAGTAGAACTACCTCTCTGACAACACCTAGTTACAGAGTGTCCTTTAGGGAGAGATGTCCTCTTACTGGAGAGTTGCTACAGTAGAACTACCTCTCTGACAACACCTAGTTACAGAGTGTCCTTTAGGGAGAGATGTCCTCTTACTGGAGAGTTGCTATAGTAGAACTACCTCTCTGACAACACCTAGTTACAGAGTGTCCTTTAGGGAGAGGTGTCCTCTTACTGGAGAGTTACTACAGTAGAACTACCTCTCTGAAAACACCTAGTTACAGAGTGTCCTTTAGGGAGAGATGTCCTCTTACTAGAGAGTTGCTACAGTAGAACTACCTCTCTGACAACACCTAGTTACAGTCTGTCCTTTAGGGAGAGGTGACCTCTTACTGGAGAATTGCTACAGTAGAACTACCTCTCTGACAACCCCTAGTTACAGAGTGTTCTTTATGGAGAGATGTCCTCTTACTGGAGGGTTGCTTCAGTAGAACTACCTCTCTGACAACACCTAGTTACAGAGTGTCCTTTAGGGAGAGGTGCCCTCTTACTGGAGAGTTGCTACAGTAGAACTACCTCTCTGACAACACCTAGTTACAGAGTGTTCTTTAGGGAGAGGTGTCCTCTTACTGGAGAGTTGCTATAGTAGAACTACCTCTCTGACAACACCTAGTTACAGAGTGTTCTTTAGGGAAAGGTGTCCTCTTACTGGAGAGTTGCTATAGTAGAACTACCTCTCTGACAACACCTAGTTACAGAGTGTTCTTTAGGGAGATGTGTCCTCTTACTGGAGAATTTCTAAATAGTAAAAATATTAACTTTGCAAATGAAAACTGTTACTTTGTAGAGAGGTGTCTTTTAGCGTGAGTGTCGTCTCATGGAGGTTCTACTGTATATATATATATATATATATGAAAAAACAAAAGAAAAAAATAAAAGATAAGTGGGTCAGATGGCGCTCTGCCATCTAAAAAGCACATGTGCTCGTGGTCAGGAGATGCCTTCTTTATTTTTAATATATATATATATATATATATATATATACAGAGTACGCTACACAATACCATATATTGTCTTATGTCTATCTTGATTATTGAGATGACAGTTATGCAAATCAATACATAGTTACATAATGTTGACAAGATGGCTGATGTGTTCTTGGAGGGATGACAAAAATGATACAAGAATATTTGATAGTTTTATTATAAAGTTGTTGTATACAATTATATATATTCTATAAAATTTAATAAATAATATATAATATAACATTATTTGATAAAAAATAATTAATATATAATACAAAAAAACAACAAATATAATTTAAAAATAAATAGTAACAAATAATTTTTCATTGGAGAATAAACTTTGAACTTTGATAATCGTCTGATTAAAATAAAACAGTAAAAACATTTTCGTTTGGTTTTAAATATCTTTAAAATAAAAAACAAAGGTAAAAAAAGGGATAGGTACTGTTCGACAACATATTTATCTTTCAAACTCTCTATGAAAATTTTACTTTTTCAATTATGAATTTATTTTTTTAAAAATAACACAGAATATTCTTTTCCTAATTTTATATAGAACCACACAAATCACACTCAGAAAATTTCATTTAAACATTTTTGACCAATCACCAGATATTTTCATTGACAAAATTTGACAATTTTTTTTCAATATTTTTTTTATAAATAGTGTTTCAATATATAGGAATATTATTCTACATAAAAAATATTTTGAGAAACATTTTTAATTGAAAAATTCTGTGAGAAAAAGAATATTAATATGTTATGAAAGCAATAATAAACTGATAAAGATTAAGAGAAAGTTACCACATATATATATATATATATATATATATATATAGGTAAATATAACCCAAGGTCATATTTTTGATAAAGATTAAGAGAAAGTTACCACATATATATATATATATATATATATATATATATATATATATAGGTAAATATAACCCAAGGTCATATTTTTTACCCCATTGAAGGAAATACATTCCTGAACAAGGAAAATAACCTGTCACTGTTATTTATAAATTCGAATTTTTTTTTTTGGAAATGGATTTTCCCGACAGGTTGTTTTCCAAAAAAACAATTGATGAAACCTCCATTAGATACCTGATGGGATACAAACATATCTTGAGAGATATAAAAGACATAAATTGATGTTTGCGGGATAAAGGGGGCGGAGCATAGAATGTTACAAAGGGGGCGGAGCATAGAATGCTACAAAGGGGGCGGGGCATGGAATGTTAAAAGGGGGAGAGACAGAGAATGCTAAAAGGAGGCGGGACAGAGAATGCTGCAAATGGGGCGGGGCATAGAATGCTACAAAAGGTGCGGAGCATAGAATGCTACAAAGGGGGAGGTACAGAGAATGCTACAAAGGGGGAGGTACAGAGACTGCTACAAAGGGGACGGAGC
>CP092863.1:156141808-156164975 GCA_030710605.1 Cordylochernes scorpioides
AACCATGATTACTCTATGACCACTAAAAACCACAGTTCAAGACACTAAAACCACAGTTCAAGACCACTCAAACCACAGTCATGACCACTCTCAAACCACAGTTCAAGACCAACTTAAACCACAGTTCAGACCACTAACCACTACAGTTCAAGACCACTCTAAGCCACGATATGTCTATGACCACTAAAACCCACGTTCAAGACCACTAAAACTCACAGTTCAAGACCACTTAACCACAGTTCAAGCCCACTCAAAACCACAGTTCTAGCCACTTTAAACCACAGGTTCGAAGACCACTTAAACCCACAGTTCAAGACCACTAAAACCACAGTTCAAGACCACTTAAACCACAGTTCAAGACCACTTAAACCACAGTTCAAGACCACTAAAACCACAGTTCAAGACCACTTAAACCACAGTTCAAGACCACTAAAACCACAGTTCAAGACCACTTTAAACCACAGTTCAAGACCACTTAAAACCACAGTTCAAGACCACTTAAACCACAGTTCAAGACCACTTAAACCACAGTTCAAGACCACTAAAACCACAGTTCAAGACCACTAAACCACAGTTCAAGACCACTTAAACCACAGTTAAGACCACTAAAACCACGATTCACGACCACTTAAACCACAGTTCAAGACCACTTAAACCACGAGTTCAAGACCACTCAAACCACAGTTCAAGACCACTTTAAACCACGATAGTCTATGACCACTCAAACCACAGTTCAAGACCACTAAAACCACAGTTCAAGATCACTTAAACCACAGTTCAAGACCACTTAACCACAGTTCATGACCACTTAAACCACAGTTCAAGACCACTTAAACCACGACACTCAGCGACCACTAAAACCACAGTTCAAGACCACTTAAACCACAGTTCAAGACCACTTAAACCACAGTTCAAGACCACTTAAACCACAGTTCAAGACCACTTAAACCACGATAGTCAAGACCACTCAAACCACAGTTCAAGACCACTTAAACCACAGTTCAAGACCACTTAAACCACAGTTCAAGACCACTTAAACCACAGTTCAAGACCACTTAAACCACAGTTCAAGACCACTTAAACCACAGTTCAAGACCACTTAAACCACAGTTCAAGACCACTAAAACCACAGTTCAAGACCACTTAAACCACGACACTCAGCGACCACTTAAACCACAGTTCAAGACCACTTAAACCACGATAGTCTATGACCACTTAAACCACAGTTCAAGACCACTAAAACCACAGTTCAAGACCACTTAAACCACAGTTCAAGACCACTTAAACCACGACACTCAGCGACCACTTAAACCACAGTTCAAGACCACTAAAACCACAGTTCAAGACCACTTAAACCACAGTTCAAGACCACTTAAACCACGACACTCAGCGACCACTTAAACCACAGTTCAAGACCACTTAAACCACGATAGTCTATGACCACTCAAACCACAGTTCAAGACCACTTAAACCACAGTTCAAGACCACTTAAACCACGATAGTCTATGACCACTCAAACCACAGTT
Source organism: Cordylochernes scorpioides (assembly GCA_030710605.1). NCBI lineage: Eukaryota > Metazoa > Arthropoda > Arachnida > Pseudoscorpiones > Chernetidae > Cordylochernes > Cordylochernes scorpioides. Next base: position 156,143,335 of record CP092863.1, read on the forward strand.
CAAGACCAATTAAACCACAGTTCAAGACCACTTAAACCACAGTAAAGACCACTTAAACCACAGTTCAAGACCACTTAAACCACAGTTCAAGACCACTAAAACCCACAGTTCAAGACCACTAAAACCACAGTTCAAGACCACTTAAACCACGATAGTCTATGACCACTAAACCACAGTTCAAGACCACTTAAACCACAGTTCAAGACCACTTAAACCACAATTCAAGACCACTTGAACCACAGTTCAAGACCACTCAAACCACAGTTCAAGACCACTTAAACCATGATACTCTATGACCACTAAACCACAGTTCAAGACCACTAAAACCACAGTTCAAGACCACTTAAACCACAGTTCAAGACCACTCAAACCACAGTTCAAGACCACTTAAACCACAGTTCAAGACCACTTAAACCACAGTTCAAGACCACTTAAGCCACGATAGTCTATGACCACTAAAACCACAGTTCAAGACCACTAAAACCACAGTTCAAGACCACTTAAACCACAGTTCAAGACCACTTAAACCACAGTTCAAGACCACTTAAGCCACGATAGTCTATGACCACTAAAACCACAGTTCAAGACCACTAAAACCACAGTTCAAGACCACTTAAACCACAGTTCAAGACCACTAAAACCACAGTTCAAGACCACTTAAACCACAGTTCAAGACCACTAAAACCACAGTTCAAGACCACTTAAACCACAGTTCAAGACCACTAAAACTACAGTTCAAGACCACTTAAACCACAGTTCAAGACCACTAAAACCACAGTTCAAGACCACTTAAACCACAGTTCAAGACCACTTAAACCACAGTTAAAGACCACTAAAACCACAGTTCAAGACCACTTAAACCACAGTTTAAGACCACTAAAACCACAGTTCAAGACCACTTAAACCACAGTTCAAGGCCACTTAAACCACAGTTCAAGACCACTAAAACCACAGTTCAAGACCACTAAAACCACAGTTCAAGACCACTTAAACCACAGTTCAAGACCATTTAAACCACGATAGTCTATGACCACTCAAACCACAGTTCAAGACCACTAAAACCACAGTTCAAGATCACTTAAACCACAGTTCAAGACCACTTAAACCACAGTTCAAGACCACTTAAACCACAGTTCAAGACACTAAAACCACAGTTCAAGACACTTAAACCACGACACTCAGCGTCAAATTTAAACCACAGTTCAAGACCACTTAAACCACAGTTCAAGACCACTAAAACCACAGTTCAAGACTTTTAACACAGTTCAAGACCACTCAAACCACAGTTCAAGACCACTTAAACCATGATACTCTATGACCACTAAAACCACAGTTCAAGACCACTTAAACCACAGTTCAAGACCACTAAAACCACAGTTCAAGACCACTAAAACCACAGTTCAAGACACACTTAAACCACAGTTCAAGACCACTTAAACCAAAGTTCAAGACCACTTAAACCACGACACTCAGCGACCACTTAAACCACAGTTCAAGACCACCTAAAACCACAGTTCAAGACCACTAAAACCACAGTTCAAGACTACTTAAACCACAGTTCAAGACCACTCAAACCACAGTTCAAGACCACTTAATCCATGATACTCTATGACCACTAAAACCACAGTTCAAGACCACTTAAACCACAGTTCAAGACCACTAAAACCACAGTTCAAGACCACTTAAACCACAGTTCAAGACCACTTAAACCAGAGTACAAGACCACTTAAACCACAGTTCAAGACCACTAAAACCACAGTTCAAGACTACTTAAACCACAGTTCAAGACCACTCAAACCACAGTTCAAGACCACTTAAACCATGATACTCTATGACCACTAAAACACACAGTTCAAGACCACTTAAACCACAGTTCAAGACCACTAAAACCACAGTTCAAGACCCACTTAAACCATGATACTCTATGACCATTAAAACCACAGTTCAAGACCACTTAAACCACGACACTCAGCGACCACTTAAACCACAGTTCAAGACCACTAAAACCACAGTTCAAGACCACTAAAACCACAGCTCAAGACTACTTAAACCACAGTTCAAGACCACTCAAACCACAGTTCAAGACCACTTAAACCATGATACTCTATGACCACTAAAACCACAGTTCAAGACCACTTAAACCACAGTTCAAGACCACTAAAACCACAGTTCAAGACCACTAAAACCACAGTTCAAGACCACTAAAACCACAGTTCAAGACCATTTAAACCACAGTTCAAGACCACTTAAACCACAGTTCAAGACCACTTAAACCACAGTTCAAGACCACTTAAACACGATAGTCTATGACCACTCAAACCACAGTTCAAGACCACTAAAACCACAGTTCAAGATCACTTAAACCACAGTTCAAGACCACTTAAACCACAGTTCTAGACTACTTAAACCACAGTTCAAGACCACTAAAACCACAGTTCAAGACCACTTAAACCACAGTTCAAGACCACTTAAACCACGACACTCAGCGACCACCCAAACCACAGTTCAAGACCACTTAAACCACAGTTCAAGACCACTTAAACCATAGTTCAAGACCACTTAAACCACAGTTCAAGACCACTTAAACCACGACACTCAGCGACCACTTAAACCACAGTTCAAGCCCACTTAAACCACGATAGTCTATGACCACTCAAACCACAGTTCAAGACCACTTAAACCACGATAGTCTATGACCACTCAAACCACAGTTCAAGACCACTTTAACCACGATAGTCTATGACCCCTCAAACCACAGTTCAAGACCACTTAAACCACAGTTCAAGACCACTTAAACCACAGTAAAAGACCACTTAAACCACAGTTCAAGACCACTTAAACCGCAGTACAAGACCACTTAACCACGATAGTCTATGAACACTTAAACCACAGTTCAAGACCACTAAAACCACAGTTCAAGACCACTTAAACCACAGTTCAAGACCACTAAAACCACAGTTCAAGACCACTAAAACCACAGTTCAAGACCACTTAAACCACGATAGTCTATGACCACTCAAACCACAGTTCAAGAACACTAAAACCACAGTTCAAGACCACTTAAACCACAGTTCAAGACCACTTAAACCCCAGTTCAAGACCACTTAAACCACGACACTCAGCGACCACTTAAACCACGATAGTCTATGACCACTCAAACCACGATAGTCTATGACCACTCAAACCACAGTTCAAGACCACTTAACCAACAGTTCAAAACCACTAAAACCACAGTTCAAGACCACTTAAACCACAGTTCAAGACACACTTAAACCACAGTTCAAGACCACTTAAACCATGATACTCTATGACCACTAAAACTACAGTTCAAAACCACTTAAACCACAGTTCAAGACCACTTAAACCACGACATTCAACGACCACTTTAACCACAGTTCAAGACCACTTAAACCACGACAGTCCAGGGTAACGGCAGCCCAGGTCGACCACACAAGTCCACAAGAGAGTCGAGGACCTAGATAAACCCACACAGACGACCATTGTAAGACGCTGCCGCTTCCGCCTGACCGAGATTGGGTTGTCTAAGACGGAGTAGTTCCGGGACTGGGTGGCCGGGGGAAATGTTCCCTAATTAAATCACTCTTTCTTTTTAACGGACTTCCTGGGCTGGTCTGGTTGTTGTCCTGGGCTGGTCTGTAGCTGTTTGTTGTCCTGAGGAACGAAGTCACAGTGTACAAGTTTGCATTGTTCTAATCAATCGGAAAGGAAGAATCCCAGCTTACGGTCAGCAGTGAAGTTGGACTGTTGGATGATGTATGTTACTTGTTCTCCTTAATACAATAAGTTTTTTTTTCTTATCTTTAGTATACATGGTACAGGCCATGATAATCATGGTGGGTAGTTAGCGACTGCTTTTACTGTAAGTACACTACATGTCTACATATGGTACAGACCATGATAATCATGGTGGGTAGTTAGTGACTGCTTTTACTGTAAGTACACCACATGTCTACACTCGGCCGTGCGGCCACGCGTCGCGCGAGCTCCTGAGTTTTTCGCCTCTGGCGGGCGAAAAGTGTCGCGGATGGCGACAAATATGGTATGGGCTGAAAGCCCGTCAAAAGCCGAAGACAAGCCTGTAAGGCTCGGCTCTAAAGCACAACCCAGTGCGGAAATAACAGCAAAAGACCTTTTGCAGAACAAAAATCCAATAGTTTTGACTAAAAATCAAAACTATGTAAATCCCTCCGCCGGCAGCCAGGATGCAAATTCTGCCGCGCCGGTCGACCTTGCGGCTATTCCAACTTCTGACGCCGCTGCTCAAGTCCGGAGAAACTGGGCTGACATCACAGAAGAGGTGAATCCTGCAGCTGAGGAAGGATTTACCCTCGTCCAGGGTAGGAAGAGGCGCCGTGGCTCGGCAAATTCGCCTACGGCGGCTGCACCATCCTCCAATCCCGGAGGCTCTAGGACCATTCGCCGACCTCAACCATCGGCGGGTTCGGTGCCGCGGGCCCAAGAGATCAGGGTCACCAGAGCACACATCGCGGAAGCCAGGGCGCGGCAGGCGTCCTCCTCCGAGGAACACTGTGTGTACATCGAACACAGCCCCGAACTGGAGCCCTTCCACTACCTTAGGGCACTGGACAGGATGCTCGGAGGAACTGCCGGAGTCATCCAGATCACCAAGGTGAACGGCCACCAGCTCCTGGGACTGACCAACAGAGGCCTGGCCGAGCGCCTCATAAGTGAGGGCCTCGAGGTTGAGGGAACACTCCTCAGGGCATTCCCTTTCCGCAAAAGAGCGGAAAGGATTACAGTGGTTAACCTCCCCTTCTTTATAGGAGACTCCGCTGTCATCAACGCCCTCTCTCCATATGGGCGGGTCACGTCCATCGCCCCTAAGCAGATGAAGGCGGGCCCCTACGTCTACGTCGATGGCCGGCGAGACGTCTTCATCACCCTACATGAGGGGATCACCATCGAGAGGCTTCCAACCCGCCTCGACATCAACATCAAAGGCGAAGCCTGGCCTGCGTACCTGTCCTCGGGCATCAGGTGTTCCAGGTGCCACGGACAAGGGCTTCGGAGGGCCATCTGCCCCCTGCTTGCAGGGCTGGCCAACAACACCAGAACGGCCCCACCGACCACTCCTGCTGGCGTCCCACCACCGACCACCCCTGCACCGCCTCAGCGGTCAGCAGCCCAGCCTCCTGCACCGACACCCTCCAATCCAGCCATGGAGGTTTGCAGCGCTCCTCCCGTGGCCCGAGCTGCGCTCCACTCATCCGCACCTCGGCCATCTCCACCAGCGGCCCCAGCCTTTCCTATGGAGGAGACGCCTCCTGCCCCTCCACCTGTGACCCCTGCTCCGTCCCTGCAAACACCTGGGAGTCGCGAGCCTGCGGCCCCAACACCGGACGTGGAGATGTCCATCGTGGAGGAGACCCTTGCGTCCTTCACTTCATCGGCAAAAAACGCAACGAGAATCGACCTCGATGCGTTCATCGAGGGGCACCCCAGCGTGTCCTTCGCTAAGACGGACGCCCTTGGTCTTGGGCGGGAGGAGGTCCTGGACCTCCTCTCCTCGAGGACCAAGGCGCAGAGGAAGGGACCCCTCCTGTCGCCTCCGCAGTGCGACGCCCTCGTCGGCCTGATCGGGCAAATCCTGGACCTGAGACCCGGAGCAGCCAGCAACCTGTACAAAGTCCTCGGACAAGTCAAGGCCGAGCTCAGGACAACACCAGCAGTGCCTCCAACACCCACACTGCCTGCGCCTTGGCCTTCTAAGCCAACACCACCCGCTCTCCACGGGGAAAAGACGTCCGCGGACATCGCGACACCTCCACCTCCACTGTCTACCGAATTCATTGATGGCTGCTACGACCAGGCAAATGACATAATATAAGAATTAAGCGATGAGCGCTACTCGGAGCCTTTATCCGATATAGAAGTCACAGAGGGTGACATCGTAGAGGCAATTATTTTCCCCGACGATAGGGAACCTCTCCTCAGGCGCCTCTCCACTCAGAAGAGAACCACTCTTGCCGGGATCGTCAGCGCTGCATCTGAGCGCGCTCGGAGCTCGGATCCCTTTGTGCGTGAGGGCCTGCGCATACTCAGCGAAATGCTCCCCCCCCCCCCAATCTGTAAATCCCATTAATTATTGATTGAATGTAACTATTGACGAGTGTCAATAAAGTATGTTTTAATTGTCACATGTCTACATATGGTACAGGCCATGATAATCATGGTGGGTAGTTATCGACTGTCTTTTACTGTAAGTACACCACATGTCTACATATGGTACAGGCCATGATAATCATGGTGGGTAGTTAGCGACTGCTTTTACTGTAAGTACACTACAGGTCTACAAATGGGACATGCCATGATAATCATGGTGGGTAGTTAGCGACTGCTTTTACTGTAAGTACACCACATGTCTAGATATGGTACAGGCCATGATAATCATGGTGGGTAGTTAGCGACTGCTTTTACTGTAAGTACACTACAGGTCTACACATGGTACAGGCCATGATAATCATGGTGGGTAGTTAGCGACTGCTTTTACTGTAAGTACACCACATGTCTAGATATGGTACAGGCCATGATAATCATGGTGGGTAGTTAGCGACTGCTTTTACTGTAAGTACACTACAGGTCTACACATGGGACAGGCCATGATAATCATGGTGAGTAGTTAGCGACTGCTTTTACTGTAAGTACACCACATGTCTACACATGTGAAAAGCAGTTCGATTTTATACTTACAAATGTGGCAGAACCCTGTTTGGTTACTTCCACTCGCTGGTGGGGTTGGACTTTTGAAATAATCGGGGGCTATTGGAGCATTTTTTTTTTAATCAGAAAAAAAGTGTCAAATGCGGGAATCGAACCCGGGTCGTAGCAGTTGAAAACCAATGGTTTAGACCATCCTTCCACTGACCCCCCATACAAGAAGTTATATATAGAAAAGATAAAGAGAGATCTGGGAATGAAAACTGTCTTTTGTTGAGAGATATACTCTAGCGAGAGTGTCTTCTTATGGATGTATTACTGTACGTGATGTTTGATTTCCCTCATGATCTATGAGTATTTGTATTCACAACCATACCTCGCTTTGCGTTGGGGTTACGTTCCAAAAAAAAAAAAACACGACGCAAATTCAAACGACGCAAAGTGAAAAAATGTGAAGGCGCAATCAAAAACAAAGGTGTTGCCATATTTTAGGGAAAAAAATTCAAAAAATAAAAAAATAAAAATCAAAGACTCGAATCCAAAACAACGCAACTTCGAAAATCTAACGACGCACAGTGAAAATCAGTAAAAATTAAGCAGCGACGCAACTTCGAAATAAACGCAAAACGAAACGACACAAAGCGAGGTATTGGTGTATTTCTTTGTTTGTTCCTAAGTAAGGATGTGGAGAGAGAAATCAAAGTTTTTAGCGGATAGTAACAATATATCTGGGAAGATATGGGCTGTAATGCCATGTGAAGTTGGAGAGTAAAAGTGTCAATGCATTTTCCAAATTTTGAATTAAAATTTATAATTATAAAATGAAAGGATTTAAAAGCACGAATGTTTCTTTTATACATAATACAAACTTCTACTCCCTTACTGCGATGAAAAATATAATGGGAGGGCTTGGCTCATCAGTGGTGAACTCTCCCAGCAGTTTCACCAATTTAATCCAGCAGACCGCTTCTCAGAGCTCTAATACTGTATTGAACGATTCTGCTTATATATGCAGCACTGAAGGATGGAATCTCAGAAATGGTTTTCAATAAAACTATGGACATAAGCTTATAGGACAGTAGAATTACATTCAAATACGTTCAGAAACATTCGTGCTTTTAAATCCTTTCATTTTATATGTATAGATGGCGCGTTATTGCCTTGTGTTAAAATTTTAAATTGTTGAAATAAAGGTTAAAATTAGTAAGGATTATAATCAATGTCATTTCTTTTCTTTAAATTTATACTCAAACCTTGCAATTATTCAATTTTTTATGTAATATAGTTCTCTGAATGTAGTTGTTTGATGCAAGCATCCCTTGTGGGGATATCACGTCTGGTTTGTTGATAACAAATAGATAAATCGAGAGAGAGATTGAAACTGATTTATTACAATGTCCATATAAGATTATATAATGATAAATACAGAATAAATATAAATATGATTAAATATGATTATATTATGATAAATAAATATATAAATATATAAAGATAATTGATAAATATACATATATATTAGATAATAAAAAGGCATATATTAGATTTAATAAAATATTTATTTTGCCAATATTTCGGCTGGCTGAACGTCAACCTTTATCGAGGCATTACATTTTTGTATACACAAACTCAGCGCTGCATAGTGTTATAATACCACAGTTGAAATCATTTAAAACTGTGATATTATAACACTATGCGGCGCTGAGTTTGTATATACAAAGATGTAATGCCTCGATAAAGGTTGGCGTTCAGCCAGCCGAAATATTGGCAAAATAAATCTTTTATCAAATCCAATATATGCCTTTTTATTATCTAATGAATTAAATATGTATTGCTCTATTTTCAAAACAATATATATATATATCTATATATATAAAAATCAATGTTTGTATGTATGTTTGTTTGTTTGTATGTCCGGTATACAAATTCGCAGTAGTTCACTAATTCAAACCAAAATTTCCATACATAGGTAAAAAAATACGGGGAAGACGATAGGCTATTTTAAAAAATATATAAATCAATTATTAAAACTATATATTCAAATTATTCTACTTAGCTCACGAACAGCGCCCTCTATCAAAGATTAGATTAAATTATGCTGATGCAAACAAATAGATAATGCTAATAACAAACAATTATTTAAAAAATCTTATTCAATATATATCACTCGGGTAGATATGCACACGGGTCAATCCCGGGGCGAAGCCCGGGTCACCCGTCTAGTAAATATATATACAGTCTTTATTGGTGGGGCCCAAAGAGAGAGACGATGTGTGTTTTGAGAACTTCTCTCAGTGACATGAAGGAATTCTATATACAGTTACGAGCGTCATTCTTCGTCGCCTCTGTCACGGTTTGCTTTTTTTTTTTGGAATGGCGCCCTCCTATTGGTTGGCTACGATCACGCCACCTTTGCCCCCCCCCCCCCCCCCACTCGCATTTTCGTTTTTGTAACTATTGTGTTGGAGCGGGTCGCTCCTTAAATAAATGAATATATTAGTTAATAACCAAATGGAATCCTCTCTTTCTTTTTCCCAGTAAGAGACGTCTACGGAAGCCAACAGTACATAGACAGATAAAGCACATAGGCTATAGTTATTAACTAACATATGCATTTATTTAAGGCGCCAAATTATAATTGTAACAAATGGTATTTGAATCAAAACATTCAATCGGGTAAAACACGGGCGTTGCCCGGGTCATTGGGCTAGTGATGTTATAACGGACAGTATCTCTGTATGTAGCAGACAGTACGTAAGTTGACTGGTGTTATGTCTCAGGCAGCCCCTGTCGCCCAGATCGGAGAATGGCTTGTGGGGATCTGCATGGTGATGTTTGCCCTCACCTACATTCCTGACTTCAGTAAGGTATCCCTGTACCTCCACGTGGCGGGGAAGGAGTCGCAGGCCTTGGCGGAGGCTGTCGCTGGGGATAACTACCCTGTGCCCTTATCTCCCCCTTTGTAGCATTCTATGCCCCGCCCCCTTTGTAGCATTCCATGCCCCCCCCCCCCCCTTTGTAACATTCTATGCTCCGTCCCCTTTGTAGCAGTCTCTGTACCTCCCCCTTTGTAGCATTCTCTGTACCTCCCCCTTTGTAGCATTCTCTGTACCTCCCCCTTTGTAGCATTCTCTGTACCTCCCCCTTTGTAGCATTCTATGCTCCGCACCTTTTGTAGCATTCTATGCCCCGCCCCATTTGCAGCATTCTCTGTCCGGCCTCCTTTTAGCATTCTCTGTCTCTCCCCCTTTTAACATTCCATGCCCCGCCCCCTTTGTAGCATTCTATGCTCCGCCCCCTTTGTAACATTCTATGCTCCGCCCCCTTTATCCCGCAAACATCAATTTGTGTCTTTAATATCTCTCAAGATATGTTTGTATCCCATCAGGTATCTAATGGAGGTTTCATCAATTATTTTTTTGTACACAACCTGTCGGGAAAATCCATTTCCAAAAAAACAATTCAAATTTATAAATGACAGTGACAGGTTATTTTCCTTGTTCAGGAATGTATTTCCTTCAATGGGGTAAAAAATATGACCTTGGGTTATATTTACATATATATATATATATATGGTAGCTTCCTCTAAATCTTTATCACTTTATTATTTCTTTCATAACATATTAATATTCTTTTTCTCACAGAATTTTTCAAATAAAAATGTTTCTCAAAACATTTTATTTTCTTGAATAACATTCCTATATGTTGAAACACTATTTAAAAAAAAATATATTAAAAATATATTGTCAAATTTTGTCAATGAAAATATCTGGTGATTGGTCAAAAATGTTTAAATGAAATTCTCTATGTGTGTGATTTGTGGTTTTATATAAAATTAAGAAAAGAATATTCTCGTAGTTGTTTTTTAAATATGCAAATTTTAAAAAAGAAAATTTTAAAAGATAGTGTATAAGATACATATGTTGTCGAACAAAACCTCTTTGTGTTTTATTTTAAAGATATTTAAAACCAAACGAAAATGTTTTTACTGTTATATTTTAATCAGCCGATTATCAATGTCAAACGTTTGTTCTTCAATGAAAATTTGTGTTACTATTTATTTTTAAATTATATTTGTTGTTTTTTGTGTTATATATTAATTATTTTATATCAAATAATGTTATATTAAACTTTTATAATATTATTTATTAAATTTTATAGAATATATATAATTGTATACAACAACTCTATAATAAATTTATAAAATTTCTTGTATCATTTTTTGTGATCCCTCCAAAAACACATCAGCCATCTTGTCAACATTATGTAACTATGTATTGATTTGAATAACTATCATCTCAATAATCAAGATAGACAGAAGAAAATATATGGTATTGTGTTGCGTATTCTATAATATATATATATATATACAGTAGATCCTCCATGAGAGGACACTCACGCAAAAAGACACCTCTCTACAAAGAACAGTTTTCATTTGCAAAGTTACCATTTTTACTATTTAGCAACTCTCCAGTAAGAGGACACCTCTCCCTAAAGGACACTCTGTAACTAGGTGTTGTCAGAGAGGTAGTTCTACTGTAGCAACTCTCCTGTAAGAGGACACCTGTCCCTAAAGGACACTCTGTAACTAGGTGTTGTCAGAGATGTAGTTCTACTGTAGCAACTCTCCAGTGAGAGGACACCTCTCCCTAAAGGAAATTCGGTAACTAGGTGTTTTCAGAGAGGTAGTTCTACTATAGCCATTCTCCAGTAAGAGAACATCTCTCCCTAAAGGACACTCTGTAATTAGGTGTTGACCTTTACAGAGAGGTAGTTCTACTGTAGCAACTTTCCAGTAAAAGGACACCTCTCCCTAAAGGACACTCTGTAACTGGGTGTTGACCTTTACAGAGAGGTAGTTCTACTGTAGCAAATCTCAAGTAAGAGTACACCTCTCCCTAAAGAACACTCTGTAACTAGGTGTTGTCAGAGAGGTAGTTCTATTGTAGCAACTCTCCAGTAAGAGGACACCTCTCCCTAAAGGACACTCTGTAACTAGGTGTTGTCAGAGAGGTAGTTCTACTGTAGCAACTCTCCAGTAAGAGGACACCTCTCCCTAAAGGACACTCTGTAACTAGGTGTTGTCAGAGAGGTAGTTCTACTGTAGCAACTCTCCAGTGAGAGGACACCTCTCTCTAAAGGACACTCTGTAATAGGTGTTGTCAGAGAGGTAGTTCTACTGTAGCAACTCTCCTGTAAGAGGACACCTGTCCCTAAAGGACACTCTGTAACTAGGTGTTGTCAGAGAGGTAGTTCTACTGTAGCAACTCTCCAGTGAGAGGACACCTCTCCCTAAAGGAAATTCTGTAACTAGGTGATGTCAGAGAGGTAGTTCTACTATAGCCACTCTCCAGTAAGAGAACATCTCTCCCTAAAGTACACTCTGTAATTAGGTGTTGACCTTTACAGAGAGGTAGTTCTACTGTAGCAACTTTCCAGTAAAAGGACACCTCTCCCTAAAGGACACTCTGTAACTGGGTGTTGACCTTTACAGAGAGGTAGTTCTACTGTAGCAAATCTCAAGTAAGAGTACACCTCTCCCTAAAGGACACTCTGTAACTAGGTGTTGTCAGAGAGGTAGTTCTATTGTAGCAACTCTCCAGTAAGAGGACACCTCTCCCTAAAGGACACTCTGTAACTAGGTGTTGTCAGAGAGGTAGTTCTACTGTAGCAACTCTCCAGTAAGAGGACACCTCTCCCTAAAGGACACACTGTAACTAGATGTTGTCAGAGAGGTAGTTCTACTGTAGCAACTCTCCAGTAAGAGGACACCTCTCCCTAAAGGACACTCTGCAACTAGGTGTTGTCAGAGAAGTAGTTCTACTGTAGCAACTCTCCAGTGAGAGGACACCTCTCCCTAAAGGACACTCTGTAACTAGGTGTTGTCAGAGAGGTAGTTCTACTGTAGCAACTCTCCAGTAAGAGGACACCTCTCCCTAAAAGACACTCTGTAACTAGGTGTTGTCAGAGAGGTAGTTCTACTGTAGCAATTCTCCAGTGAGAGGACACCTCCCCCTAAAGGACATTCTGTAACTAGGTGTTGTCAGAGAGGTAGTTCTACTATAGCCACTCTCCAGTAAGAGAACATCTCTCCCTAAAGGACACTCTGTAACTAGGTGTTGACCTTTACAGAGAGGTAGTTCTACTGTAGCAACTTTCCAGTAAGAGGACACCTCTCCCTAAAGGACACTCTGTAACTAGGTGATGACCTTTACAGAGAAGTAGTTCTACTGTAGCAACTTTCAAGTAAGAGGACACCTCTCCCTAAAGGACACTTTGTAACTAGGTGGTGACCTTTACAGAGAGGTAGTTCTACTGTAGCAACTCTCCAGAAAGAGGACATCTCTCCCTAAAGGACACTCTGTAACTAGGTGTTGTCAGAGAGGTAGTTCTACTGTAGCAACTCTCAAGTAAGAGGACACCTCCCCCTAAAGGACACTCTGTAACTAGGTGTTGTCAGAGAGGTAGTTCTACTGTAGCAACTCTCCAGTAAGAGGACACATCTCCCTAAAGGACACTCTGTAACTAGGTGTTGTCAGAGAGGTAGTTCTACTGTAGCAACTCTCCAGTAAGAGGACACCTCTCCCTAAAGGACACTCTGTAACTTGGTGTTGTCCTTTAAAGAGAGGTAGTTCTACTGTAGCAAACCTCCAGTAAGAGTACACCTCTCCCTAAAGGACACTCTGTAACTAGGTGTTGTCAGAGAGCTAGTTTTATTGTAGCAACTCTGCAGTAAGAGGACACCTCGCCCTAAAGGACACTCTGTAACTAGGTGTTGTCAGAGAGGTAGTTCTACTGTAGTAACTCTCAAGTAAGAGGACACCTCTCCCTAAAGGACACTCTGTAACTAGGTGTTGTCAGAGAGGTAGTTCTACTGTAGCAACTCTCCAGTAAGAGGAAATCTCTCCCTAAAGGACACTTTGTAACTAGGTGTTGTCAGAGAGGTAGTTCTAATGTAGCAACTCTCCAGTAAGAGGACACCTCTCCCTAAAGGACACTTTGTAACTAGGTGTTGTCAGAGAGGTAGTTCTACTGTAGCAACTCTCCAGTAAGAGGACACCTCCCCCTAAAGGAAACTCAGTAACTAGGTGTTGTTAGAGGGGAAGTTCTACTGTAGCAACTCTCCAGTAAGAGGACACCTCCCCCTAAAGGACACTCTGTAACTAGGTGTTGTCAGAGAGGTAGTTCTACTGTAGTAACTCTCCAGTAAGAGGACATCTCTCCCTAAAAGACACTCTGTAACTAGGTGTTGTCAGAGAGGTAGTTCTACTGTAGTAACTCTCCAGAAAGAGGACATCTCTCCCTAAAGGACACTTTGTAACTAGGTGTTGTCAGAGAGGTAGTTCTACTGTAGCAACTCTCCAGTAAGAGGACACCTCTCCCTAAAGGACACTTTGTAACTAGGTGTTGTCAGAGAGGTAGTTCTACTGTAGCAACTCTCCAGTAAGAGGACACCTCCCCCTAAAGGAAACTCAGTAACTAGGTGTTGTTAGAGGGGAAGTTCTACTGTAGCAACTCTCCAGTAAGAGGACACCTCCCCCTAAAGGACAATCTGTAACTAGGTGTTGTCAGAGAGGTAGTTCTACTGTAGTAACTCTCCAGTAAGAGGACATCTCTCCCTAAAAGACACTCTGTAACTAGGTGTTGTCAGAGAGGTAGTTCTACTGTAGTAACTCTTCAGAAAGAGGACATCTCTCCCTAAAGGACACTCTGTAACTAGGTGTTGTCAGAGAGGTAGTTCTACTGTAGCAACTCTCCAGAAAGAGGACATCTCTCCCTAAAGGGCACTTTGTAACTAGGTGTTGTCAGAGAGCTAGTTCTACTGTAGCAACTCTCCAGTAAGAGGACACCTCCCCCTAAAGGACCCTATGTAACTAGGTGTTGTTAGAGGGGAAGTAATACTGTAGCAACTCTCCAGTCAGAGGACACCTCTCCCTAATGGACACTCTGTAACTAGGTGTTGTCAGAGAGCTAGTTCTACTGTAGTAACTCTCCAGTAAGAGGACAACTCTCCCAAAAGGACGCTCTGTAACTAGGTGCTGTCAGAGAGGTAGTTCTACTGTAGCAACTCTCCAGTAAGAGAACATCTCTCCCTAAAGGACATTCTTTAACTAGGTGTTGACCTTTACAGAGAGGTAGTTCTATTGTAGCAACTTTCCAGTAAGAGGACACCTCTCCCTAAAGGACACTTTGTAACTAGGTGTTGACCTTTACAGAGAGGTAGTTCTACTGTAGCAACTCTCCAGTAAAAGGACACCTCTCCACAAAGGACACTCTGTAACTAGGTGTTGTCAGAGAGGTAGTTCTACTGTAGCAACTCTCCAGTAAGAGGACACCTCCCCCTAAAGGACACTATGTAACTAGGTGTTGTTAGAGGGGAAGTTCTACTGTAGCAACTCTCCAGTAAGAGGACACCTCTCCACAAAGGACACTCTGTAACTAGGTGTTTTCAGAGAGGTGGTTCTACTGTAGTAACTCTCCAGTAAGAGGACAACTCTCCCTAAAGGACACTCTGTAACTAGGTGTTGTTAGAGGGGAAGTTCTACTGTAGCAACTCTCCAGTAAGAGGACACCTCTCCACAAAGGACACTCTGTAACTAGGTGTTTTCAGAGAGGTGGTTCTACTGTAGTAACTCTCCAGTAAGAGGACAACTCTCCCTAAAGGACACTCTGTAACTAGGTGTTGTCAGAGAGGTAGTTCTACTGTAGCAACTCTCCAGTAAGAGGAAATCTCTCCCTAAAGGACACTTTGTAACTAGGTGTTTTCAGAGAGGTATTTCTACTGTAGCAACTCTCCAGTAAGAGGACACCTCTCCCTAAAGGACACTTTGTAACTAGGTGTTGTCAGAGAGGTAGTTCTACTGTAGCAACTCTCCAGTAAGAGGACACCTCCCCCTAAAGGAAACTCAGTAACTAGGTGTTGTTAGAGGGGAAGTTCTCTTGTAGCAACTCTCCAGTGAGAGGACACCTCTCCCTAAAGGACACTCTGTAACTAGGTGTTGTCAGAGATGTGGTTCTACTGTAGTAACTCTCCAGTAAGAGGACAACTCTCCCTAAAGGACACTCTGTAACTAGGTGTTGTCAGAGAGGTAGTTCTACTGTGGCAACTCTCCAGTAAGAGGACATCTCTCCCTAAAGGACACTCTGTAACTAGGCGTTGTCAGAGAGCTAATTCTACTGTAGCAACTCTCCAGTAAGAGGACACCTCCCCCTAAAGGACACTCTGTAACTAGGTGTTGTCAGAGAGGTAGTTCTACTGTAGTAACTCTCCAATAAGAGGACATCTCTCCCTAAAAGACACTCTGTAACTAGGTGTTGTCAGAGAGGTAGTTCTACTGTAGCAACTCTCCAGTAAGAGGACACCTCCCCCTAAAGGAAACTCAGTAACTAGGTGTTGTTAGAGGGGAAGTTCTACTGTAGCAACTCTCCAGTGAGAGGACACCTCTCCCTAAAGGACACTCTGTAACTAGGTGTTGTCAGAGATGTGGTTCTACTGTAGTAACTCTCCAGTAAGAGGACAACTCTCCCTAAAGGACACTCTGTAACTAGGTGTTGTCAGAGAGGTAGTTCTACTGTGGCAACTCTCCAGTAAGAGGACATCTCTCCCTAAAGGACACTCTGTAACTAGGCGTTGTCAGAGAGGTAATTCTACTGTAGAAACTCTCCAGTAAGAGGACACCTCCCCCTAAAGGACACTCTGTAACTAGGTGTTGTCAGAGAGGTAGTTCTACTGTAGTAACTCTCCAATAAGAGGACATCTCTCCCTAAAAGACACTCTGTAACTAGGTGTTGTCAGAGAGGTAGTTCTACTGTAGTAACTCTCCAGTAAGAGCACATCTCTCCCTAAAGGACACTCTGTAACTAGGTGTTGTCAGAGAGGTAGTTCTATTGTAGCAATTCTCCAATAAGAGGACAACTCTCCACAAAGGACACTCTGTAACTCGGTGTTGTCAGAGAGGTAGTTCTACTGTAGCAACTCTCCAGTAAGAGGACACCTCCCCCTAAAGGACACTATTTAACTAGGTCTTGTTAGAGGGGAAGTTCTATTGTAGCAACTCTCCAGTAAGAGGACACCTCTCCCTAAAGGACACTCTGTAACTAGGTGTTGTCAGAGAGGTAGTTCTACTGTAGCAACTCTCCAGAAAGAGGACATCTCTCCCTAAAGGACACTCTGTAACTAGGTGTTGTCAGAGAGGTAGTTCTACTGTAGCAACTCTCCAGTAAGAGGACACCTCCCCCTAAAGGACCCTATGTAACTTGGTGTTGTTAGAGGGGAAGTAATACTGTAGCAACTCTCCAGTCAGAGGACACCTCTCCCTAATGGACACTCTGTAACTAGGTGTTGTCAGAGAGGTAGTTCTACTGTAGTATCTCTCCAGTAAGTGGACAACTCTCCCAAAAGGACGCTCTGTAACTAGGTGCTGTCAGAGAGGTAGTTCTACTGTAGCAACTCTCCAGTAAGAGAACACCTCTCCCTAAAGGACACTCTGTAATTAGGTGTTGACCTTTACAGAGAGGTAGTTCTACTGTAGCAACTTTCCAGTAAAAGGACACCTCTCCCTAAAGGACACTCTGTAACTGGGTGTTGACCTTTTCAGAGAGGTAGTTCTACTGTAGCAAATCTCAAGTAAGAGTACACCTTTCCCTAAAGGACACTCTGTAACTAGGTGTTGTCAGAGAGGTAGTTCTATTGTAGCAACTCTCCAGTAAGAGGACACCTCTCCCTAAAGAACACTCTGTAACTAGGTGTTGTCAGAGAGGTAGTTCTACTGTAGCAACTCTCCAGTAAGAGGAAATCTCTCCTTAAAGGACACTTTGTAACTAGGTGTTGTCAGAGAGGCAGTTTTACTGTAGCAAATCTCCAGTAAGAGGAAACTCTCCACAAAGGAAAGTTTTCATTTGCTAAATTGAACGCCATTTTGTACAAACCCATTTTCTTTATAAATCAAGAAAAGTCAACCACGAACGCGTTTCTGGCTGTTTTGCCTCGCCAGCGTGGTGCAGCCAGTACCTTTATTACCAAAAATTTGGCTGATAAATAAAGAAATAGGTTTTTAAGACCAAATTTGCATAAATAAGCTGTTCGTTAGTGTATCAATAAAAACAAATTTATATACAATTAGTCACGGCAAAAAGAGATGAAAATATTTACAACAGACGGAGCCTAATTGCACAATACCTAATGGCAGAGCCAAAGTGTCCTTTAGGAAGAGATGTCCTCTTACTGGAGAGTTGCTACAGTAGAACTACCTCTCTGACAACACCTAGTTGCATAGTGTCCTCTAGGGAGAGATGTCCTCTTCCTGGAGAGTTGCAACAGTAGAACTACCTCTCTGACAACACCTAGTTACAGAGTGTCCTTTAGGGAGAATTGTCCTCTTACTGGAGAGTCGGCGTTCAGTTAAACGAAACATAAGCAAATAAATTCGATTTTTCTTATTCCATATATGTTTTTTTGGTATCTAAATAGTGACATCTGTTGCACCGCTTTGTAAAAAACATGAGCGAATTTTAGAAACTTGAAAAATTGTGTTCAGTTTTTGTTCCAAATGGTTACGTCACCACGAGGCCAACTTGGAGGAAATTGTCGGCTGCCAACCTTGGGATCGTTTGGGAAAAAAGAAACATAACACAATGGTTTCTATCCATACCTACTTTCCTCTTTCCTCCAATTTACATACAGGAACTGTTGTGGCTTTCTATCTACTTTACATATTAGAACTTTTACCTCACAGTGCAGGCTCTGTTACCACACTTTACATATTGGAACCTCCTCTTTACATATTGGAACCTCCTCTTTACATATAAGTACCTCATATTTATACATTGGTACCTCCCCTTTACATAGTGGAACTTTTACCTCACAGTGCAGGCTCTGTTACCTCACTTTACATATTGGAACCTCCTCTTTACATATAAGTACCTCATATTTATACATTTGTACCTCCCCTTTACATATTGGAACTTTTACCTCACAGTGCAGGCTCTGTTACCTCACTTTACATATTGGAAAATTTACATTTCAGGCTATTATTTAAATCACCTTTATTCCTCTTTACATATTGTTTAATTTACTCAATCATATTGGAAACTTTACTTCACATTGAAGTATATATATTACCTCATCTTTACATATTGGAACCTCATCTTTACATATTAGCACCTCATCTTTACATATTGGAACCTCATCTTTACATATTAGCACCTCATCTTTACATATTAGCACCTCATCTTTACATATTAGCACCTCATATATACATATTGGAACCTCATCTTTACATATTGGAACCTCATCTTTACATATTGGAACCTCATCTTTACATATTGGAACCTCATCTCTACATATTGGTACTTTATCTTTACATATTGGAACCTCATCTTTACATATTGGTACTTTATCTTTACATATTGGAACCTCATCTTTACATATTGGAACCTCATCTTTACATATTGGTACTTTATCTTTACATATTGGAACCTCATCTTTACATATTGGAACCTCATCTTTACATATTAGAACCTCATCTTTACATATTGGAACCTCATCTTTACATATTGGAACCTCATCTCTACATATTGGTACTTTATCTTTACATATTGGAACCTCATCTTTACATATTGGTACTTTATCTTTACATATTGGAACCTCATTTTTACATATTGGAACCTCATCTTTACATATTGGAACCTCATCTTTACATATTGGGACCTCATCTTTGCATATTGGAACCTCATCTTTACATATTGGAACCTCATCTTTATATATTGGTACTTTATCTTTACATATTGGAACCTCATCTTTACATATTGGAACCTCATCTTTACATATTGGTACTTTATCTTTACATATTGGAACCTCATCTTTACATATTGGAACCTCATCTTTACATATTGGTAACTTCCATTTACGCATTGGTATTTCATTTTTACATATAGGCATCCCCTTTTTACATATTGGTTTCCAAGTAAAAAGGAATTAGGAATGTATACCCAGGCGATGAAACATTCGCTACTGTACTGATGAAACATTTCCTGAAGGTACTATAGTGGGACTGACTAATCAACCCTAGCTGGTGCAGTACTTTACTCCTAGAAGCACACTAATCTTTGCAGTAAGTGCAGTAGAAATGGGTTAATTTTTAAAAGAATCTTACGCGTCTATAATAGTTTCGAATTTTCATAACAGATGGTGCGCTAATGATTCTTTATATAATCTACATCATATATATATATATATTATATATTCTAAAATGCAATTATTTTATTTTTTAAAAAACATATATTTTATTTTCATTCATTGAATGTTCTACATTTTTTTTGACCATAGATTTAGAAGATACCACTTTAATTATTGTTGTAAATATGTATAGTTAACCCTACCTATTTTTTTAATTCACGATTATAGAATTCATTTTATAAATTCTATATTGCTGTGATAAATAATTTTTATGTGTAAATTTACTTCAAGTAATTCAAAATAAAACTACTTGAAAGGTAAATAACAAATTTTCCTTTTTCACAACTGCACCTTCAATTCCCTACCTCTCTCTCTCTCTCTCTTTTTCAACAACAAAACAAAAAATAATCATAACAATTTAAGTCGACAATTTGAAAGAATTATGAAATCAATTTTCACTAAACATAACATACACTATGCTTTAAATTATTTTGATGATATTATTATACATTCTAAAACCTATGAAGAGCACATTAAACATTTAGAAGACATATTAAACATATTTGAACAAGAAAATATAAAACTTAATCTCAATAAATGTAAATTTTTACAAAAAGAAATAAAATAATTGCATTTTAGAATATATAATATATATATGGCATATATGTGTAGATACCACAAGACACTATGCAAATATACTGACAGCGCCATCTAGGAATCGAAGCTGGAAATGACTCTAGACTTTGGAGTCGAGCGATACTCCGCTGCAGACAGAATTGTTTTGTGCTTGTTATTAAAGTTTAAAACACATTTAAACGTTATATATTTTATTCAATTAAGTTCAAAATTACATAAACATCACATTATATATCATCACAAACAATTATATAACATAACTACATAACATTAAGCCAACTATTTTTAGTTTTGTTTTCGTCACCGGTCCAATTTTTTATTTTCACAGACTAAATTATGAGATTAATTTATAAATGAAAAATATGCAAAACAAATAAATAACTATATACATCAAGAATGACAACTATTGAGAGGGCGTGGCTCATCAGTAGAGAACCCTACAGTCGTCTGACTGTACACTTTTATTTAGCAAATGATTATTGTTATAGCGGTGAGCGGGAATGAAGAAGATCAAAACTGACTCGGATATTGTAAATATGTAAATAAGTAATGTAGGTTCTATAGTTGCATATATCTCTTTTTGTTGTAGAGTCCTCAATGTGTTTCTGCCTTCTCCCATAACTTACAGGAAACTGTATATAACAAGGATAACCTATGTACACTCATGGACAGAACTTGAGGAAGTGGAGGTCTTTGATATCGCCGGTCGTCTGTTTTTTTAAAAAGAGACAGATTTAATTTGCTCACACTTGGTATCTCGTATGTCTTCAATAAAGGTCACTGTAATATCTTTCAGAGTTATTGTCTCAATCCCGATATACATGCTGAAAGGTACAACTTCCTTAAGTTTTGTCCATGAGTGTATATTGGTTATCTCGTATGTCTTCAATAAAGGTCACTGTAATATCTTTCAAGGTTATTGTCTCAATCCCGATATACATGCTGAAAGGTGCAACTTCCTTAAGTTCTGTCCATGAGTGTATATTGGTTATCTCGTGTGTCTTCAAAAAAGGTCACTGTAATATCTTTCAGAGTTATTGTCTCAATCCCGATATACATGGTAAAAGGTACAACTTCCTTAAGTGTTCTAAAGAGACAAGGGTCGCCTCTCCCGTCAAAATAGACACAAAAA
>CP092863.1:156165075-156184548 GCA_030710605.1 Cordylochernes scorpioides
ATAGAATGTTATAAAGGGGGCGGGGCATGGAATGCTACAAAGGGGGCGGGGCATAGAATGCTACAAAGGGGGAGATAGGGCGCAGGGTAGTTATCCCCAGCGACAGCCTCCGCCAAGGCCTGCGACTCCTTCCCCGCCACGTGGAGGTACAGGGATACCTTACTGAAGTCAGGAATGTAGGTGAGGGCAAACATCACCATGCAGATCCCCACAAGCCATTCTCCGATCTGGGCGACAGGGGCTGCCTGAGACATAACACCAGTCAACTTATGTACTGTCTGCTACATACAGAGAAACTGTCCGTTACAACATCATTCCTTCATGTCACTTAGAGAAGTTCTCAAAACACACATCGTCTCTCTCTTTGGGCCCCACCAATAAAGACTGTATATATATTATATATATATATATGAGTACATTTATAAATTATTTTTATATATTTACTAGACGGGTGACCAGGGCTTCGCCCCGGGATTGACCCGTGTGCATATCTACCCGAGTGATATATATTTAGATAAGATTTTTTTATAATTGTTTGTTATTATCATTATCTATTTGTTTGCATCAGCATAATTTAATCTAATCTTTGATAGAGGGCGCTGTTCGTGAGCTAAGTAGAATAATTTGAATATATAGTTTTATTAATTGATTTATATTTTTTAAATAGCCTATCGTCTTCCCCGTATTTTTTTACCTATGTATGGAAATTTTGGTTTGAATTAGTGAACTACTGCGAATTTGTATACCGGACATTCAAACAAACAAACATACAAACATTGATTTTATATATATACTAGCGGATGTGTACCCGGCTTCGCCCGGGTTTTATCCGAGTGAAAGTTTGCCTAACGAATATTATATATTATGAAGTATAATAAACAATACTTATAAATGACTGCGGCGTATAATTATAAAGCTATACAACCAGTTTAACCGCATGAGTTTCTAAAAAAAATAAAAAGAAACTCATGCGGTTAAACTGGTTGTATAGCTTTATAATTATACGCCGCGGTCATTTATAAGTATTATTAGTCAGTTTAAATATTAGTTACGAACGGAGAAATATCGTCCAGGATAGCCTAGTGGACATGGCACCTGCCCGGTAAGCAGAAGGTTGTGGGTTCGATTCCCGCTCCTGGACACTTTTATTTTTCCGTTCGCCATTACTCTTCATATTTTCACCCTCCATACGTCATCCATTCATATATAGACCATCACTCTTCATATATTCAACCTTTTCATACGTCATCCAAAAGTTAGAAATATTAAATTATTTCTCTTTGAAATTAAAAATGATTTTTCATAAATAAAAAGAAACTCATGCGGTTAAACTGGTTGTATAGCTTTATAATAAACAATGTTAAAGATTAGTTTTAATTATTAATCAAGATTGTGTGTGAATATGTGAGAAAGATGTAATATCGTTGTTGTTTTCTTGGCCGACTGTTTTACATATGGTGTTATCTTAAAATTGCTTGTTTTGAATATTTTTTTAGATTGAGTTGAATGAATTGCTGAATTTTTTTTTTTTGTATTTATATATAAATAAAATTAACTCTAATAATTTTACACAAATAAATTTACTGGCAATGTGTTTCCTTTAAATATCATCAAATATTATCTCTACAGACCTTACTGCAATGTTATGAGTTATTGAATGAGAGGGCTTGGCTCATCAGTATTGGAAGTAGTATACTGATGAGCCAAGCCCTCTCATTCAATAACTCATAACATTGCAGTAAGGTCTGTAGAGATAATATTTGATGATATTTAAAGGAAACACATTGCCAGTAAATTTATTTGTGTAAAATTTTAACGATAGATAGCAATAAAAATGTAATTTACTAATATATATTGGTTATGAAAACATATTTTGCGGAAGAGCTTTGCTCGATGCAATACCTTGAAATCATATGTATGTACCTCTACAGACCTATAAGCTTATGTCCATAGTTCACTAAACACCCCTAAGCTGCCTTCCATAGAAAATGCAGGGTATATAACAAAACCAGTCCAATACAATAGTAGAGCGGTCTAGAGATTAATTTGGCGAAACCGCTGAGAGGGTTCACTACTGATGAGCCAAGCCCTCTCATTCAATAACTCATAACATTGCAGTAAGGTCTGTAGAGATAATATTTGATGATATTTAAAGGAAACACATTGCCAGTAAATTTATTTGTGTAAAATTTTAACGATAGATGGCAATAAAAATGTAATTTACTAATATATATTGGTTATGAAAACATATTTTGCGGAAGAGCTTTGCTCGATGCAATACCTTGAAATCATATGTATGTACCTCTACAGACCTATAAGCTTATGTCCATAGTTCACTAAACACCCCTAAGCTGCCTTCCATAGAAAATGTAGGGTATATAACAAAACCAGTCCAATACAATAGTAGAGCGGTCTAGAGATTAATTTGGCGAAACCGCTGAGAGGGTTCACTACTGATGAGCCAAGCCCTCTCATTCAATAACTCATAACATTGCAGTAAGGTCTGTAGAGATAATATTTGATGATATTTAAAGGAAACACATTGCCAGTAAATTTATTTGTGTAAAAATTTTAACGATAGATGGCAATAAAAATGTAATTTACTAAAATGAACTCTGTTGATTTTTTTTGTATTTAATCGATAACAGCGAAGTTACGCATGTTAAAGTTAGGAAAAATATTTTGATGTTAAGCAAAACCTGCTCCATCTCGTTTTACATAAATGTTGAAAATTTGGTCGAAATTGATGCATTGTAACGAAAGTTTTTAGTGAACAACACTTATGAAATTTGAATTTTATTAATATAGATATAATATATGTAATAATATGTTGAAAGTTCTGGTTGACTCTTGTAGTACCTCGTCGACTCTCTGTAATAAGGTGATGCAACCGAAGGTCAAACCTGTAGTAACCGCGAGGGACAGTCAGGGCGTGGAGAGTTTTCCAGTACCTCTCTGCACCTTGTAGGATCTTTAACAGTTCTCACAGGGTACAGGCAGTCGTGGTCGAGGCAGAGTGGAAAACTGGGGAATGTCCACACACACAAAACGAAGCGACACAGTTGTAGAAGGAAAGTTCCTTGAATAGATAAAAAGTCGAGCCAAGAGCAAGATGGAGATAGTAGATTTCTTACTGTTTTACATGGTCGATGAGTTGGTCCTTGGAGACGACAAGGGGTGACGCTGACCGGAAGACTCACTGGAAGACTGACTGTCTGTTGCTAACCGGGCCTTTTTATATCTCCTCGGGCAAAGAGAATTGCATCACGGCACGTGTCGCTGTTACTCGAGACACGGCACGTGTCTGTTCCACTTTATTTTTAGAAGTTACTATGTGATTCAATCTTGCTCTTAACTCAGCTTTTAATCTATTATATAGTTTTATTTATTCATCCTCAGTACATTACATATGGTGATGCAAGGAGACATGTCAATTATGCGTATAATTATTTATAGATGTGTTTCTATATACAACATAACAATCTTGTTATAAGTATTATATAATATAGGGTTGTTGGTTTAAATTATCATATATATATTACACGTTATTTGTTTTCTTGGCCGACTGTTTTACATAAGGTGTTATCTTAAAATTGCTTGTTTTGAATATTTTTTAGATTGAGATTATTAGCTAGTATGTAAAAAAATTAACTCTGTTGAAATTTAATTTTGTATTTATATATAAATAAAATTAACTCTGTTGATTTTTTTGTATTTAATCGATAACAGCGAAGTTACGCATGTTAATGTTAGGGAAAAATATTTTGATGTTAAGCAAAACCTGCTCCATCTCGTTTTACATAAATGTTGAAAATTTGGTCGAAATTGATGCATTGTAACGAAAGTTTTTAGTGAACAACACTTATGAAATTTGCATTTTATTAATATAGATATAGATATCTATTTATTCATATATTTATCATTATATAATCATATTTATTTGTATTTATACTGTATTTAACCTTATATAATCTTATATGGACATTGTAATAAATCAGTTTCAATCTCTCTCTCTCTCTCGATTTATCTAATTGTTATCAACAAATCAGACGTGATTTCCCCACAAGGGATGCTTGCATCAAACAACTACATTCAGAGAACTATATTATATAAACAATTGAATAATTACAAGGTTTGAGTAGAAGTTTAAAGAAAAGAAATGACATTGATTATAATCCTTACTAATTTTAACCTTTATTTCAACAATTATAAATTTGAACACAAGGCAATAACGCGCCATCTATACATATAAAATGAAAGGATTTAAAAGCACGAATGTTTCTGAACGTATTTGAATGTAATTCTACTGTCCTATAAGCTTATGTCCATAGTTTTATTGAAAACCATTTCTGAGATTCCATCCTTCAATGCTGCATATATAAGCAGAATCGTTCAATACAGTATTAGAGCTCTGAGAAGCGGTCTGCTGGATTAAATTGGTGAAACTGCTGGGAGGGTTCACCACTGATGAGCCAAGCCCTCCCATTATATTTTTCATCGCAGTAAGGGAGTAGAAGTTTGTATTATGTATAAAAGAAACTTCGTGCTTTTAAATCCTTTCATTTTATAATTATAAATTTTAATTCAAAATCTGGAAAATGCATTGACACTTTTACTCTCCAACTTCACATGACATTACAGCCCATATCTTCCCAGATATATTGTTACTATCCGCTAAAAACTTCGATTTCTCTTTCCACATCCTTACTTAGGAACAAACAAAGAAGTACACCAATACCTCGCTTTGCGTCGTTTCGTTTTGCGTTTATTTCGAAGTTGCGTCGCTGCTTAATTTTTACTGATTTTCACTGTGCGTCGTTAGATTTTCAAAGTTGCGTTGTTTTGGATTCGAGTCTTTAATTTATTTTTTTTTCCCTGAAATATGGCAACACCTTTGTTTTTGATTGCGCCTTCACATTTTTTCACTTTGCGTCGTTTCAATTTGCGTCGCTTTTTTTTTTGGAACGTAACCCCGACGCAAAGCGAGGTATGGGTGTGAATACAAATACTCATAGATCATGAGGGAAATCAAACATCACGTACAGTAATACATCCATAAGAAGACACTCTCTAGAGGATACCTCTCAACAAAGAACAGTTTTCATTTCCAGAACTCTGTTTATCTTTTCTATATTCACCTTCTTCGGTGTTCGGGGTCGGTGGTAGGATGGTCTAAACCATTGGTTTTCAACTGCTACGACCCGGGTTCGATTCCCGCATTTGACACTTTTTCTGATTTAATAAAAAAAGCTAAAATGGCCCCCGATTCTTTCAAAAGTCCAACCCCACCAGCGAGTGCAAGTAATTAAACGGGGTTCTGCCACATTTGTAAGTGTAAAATCGAACTGCTTTTCACATGTGTAGACATGTGGTGTACTTACAGTAAAAGCAGTCGCCTAATTCTACCCACCATGATTATCATGGCCTGTACCATGTGTAGACATGTGGTGTACTTACAGTAAAAGCAGTCGCCTACTTCTAACCACCATGATTATCATGCCTGTACCATGTGTAGACATGTAGTGTACTTACAGTAAAAGCAGTCGCTAACTACCCACCATGATTATCATGGCCTGTACCATGTGTAGACATGTATTGTACTTACAGTAAAAGCAGTCACTAACTACCCACCATGATTATCATGGCCTGTACCATGTGTACCAGAGATAAGCAAAAAAAAACTTCTTGTATTAAGGAGAACAAGTAACATACATCATCCAACAGGACAACTTCACTGCTGACCGTAAGCTGAGATTCTCCCTTTCTGATTGATTAGAACAATGCAAACTTGTACACTGTGACTTCAACAAGTTCCTCAGGACAACAACCAGACCAGCCCAGGAAAACAACCAGACCAGCCCAGGACAACAACCAGACCAGCCCAGGACAACAACCAGACCAGTCCAGGAAAACAACCAGACCAGCCCAGGACAACAACCAGACCAGCCCAGGAAAACAACCAGACCAGCCCAGGAAAACAACCAGACCAGCCCAGGACAACAACCAGACCAGCCCAGGAAGTCCGTTAGAAAGAAAGAGTGATTTAATTAGGGAACATTTCCCCAGGCCACTCAGTCCCGGAACTGCTCCGTCTTAGACAACCCAATCTCGGTCAGGCGGAAGTGGCAGCGTCTTACAATGGTCGTCTGTGTGGGTTTATCTAGGTCCTCGACTCTCTTGTGGACTTGTGTGGTCGACCTGGGCTGCCGTTACCCTGGACTGTCGTGGTTTAAGTGGTCGTGAACTGTGGTTTGAGTGGTCGCTGAGTGTCGTGGTTTAAGTGATCTTGAACTGTGGTTTAAGTGGTCATAGACTATCGTGGTTTAAGTGATCTTGAACTGTGGTTTAACTGGTCTTGAACTGTGGTTTAAGTGGTCATAGACTATCGTGGTTTAAGTGGTCTTGAACTGTGGTTTAAGTGGTCATAGACTATCGTGGTTTAAGTGGTCTTGAACTGTGGTTTAAGTGGTCATAGACTATCGTGGTTAAGTGGTTGACTGTGGTCAGTGTTCGTTGAGTGTCGTATTTTAAGTGGTCGTGAGCTGTGGTTTTAGTGGTCTTGAACTGTGGTTTAAGTGGTCATAGACTATCGTGGTTTAAGTTTTCGTGAACTGTGGTTTGAGAAGGCCATAGAATATCGTGGTTCCAGTGGTCGTGGAGTATGTTGATCAGAGAGAAGCAACGTCAAGAGAGAGAGACCCAACATACCATCTCTAGACACCACCCAAGATAAACAACAACTAACTACAGACAAAATAGCGCGACAAAGTCAGAGAAAGTTTTTTAAAGAATATCAAAGAGGACTCACCGCTGATGATCTAATGTCCTTGGGGAGCTCCGACAGCGGTCACTGGGAGAGTCAAGTCAAAATGTCAAAAGATGTCACATGATGTCATACTTAAATGTCATTCTCTCCTAGACAATCCTGGCAGCGATAAAATAACCAAAAAATTAATGACATTAAAAACAAGTCTACCAACAGTATCACTATAAAAGGAAGTTCCAAAAAATGCAATATAACAGCGGTATGGTAGATTAAACTGGCGAAACCGCTGGGAGGGTTCACCACTGATGAGCCAGGCCCTCCCTTTAATTTTTCCATTACAGTAAGGGCAGTAGAAATTGTTTAATTTCAAAAAGAATCTTACACGCCTTTAAAATAATTTCGAATTTTGATTAACCTTTCTGCTTCTATCCTGAAACTAGATTTTAACTGGGGATTGAGAAAGATCAAGAAATTTAAACGAATTTATTTCTTAAAGATTGTTATATTCCAAAGAGAATATTTACATGTAATTGTTACTTCTGTGATAGAGATGTATGGACACGACAACAACAAAGCTTTCGACTAAGGACCAGAAGTATAAGGATACTGGTAATATTGAGGATGAGAGCTGTCAGGAACAATCCACCGCGGACATAGGCTCTGAAATGACTGAACAGTAGGTAGGTGATGCACGTCTCCAAGGCCATGTAGATGATGAAGCCGTAGAAGAGAAGGAAGGCACCCAAGAGGTGAGGTATTGTCAGGAACTTAAACTGGAACAGAACCAAGATGTGAGGTACCGTCAGGAACTTAAACTGGAACAGAACCAAGATGTGAGGTACCGTCAGGAACTTAAACTGGAACAGAACCAAGATGTGAGACAATGTCAAGAAGTGGAACAGACCAAAGGTCATCACCTAATACTATAGGTAAATGTCAAAGTTCGAGAACAAAATCAGAGGATAGTTTTTTTGAACAAGCTTAGAGATCATAGAGCAGGGTGGAGGGGTAGCTTCAAGACATGAATATCCAGTTCTTGGTATTGAGGCATAGCTTGAATTCAATCCAGTACTGGACATCCATGTCTTGAAAGCCCAGCTTAAATTAAAACCAGTATTATACTGAACGCTCTCTTAGACAAGGTGTAAATATGGCCTAAGCCAGCCTGACAATATATTGATTCAAAAAGGAAAGTATGTAAATACGTCGAAAATTTGCATCCTTAAAGTCTAAGACAAAATCAGATTATCTGAAAATGGCCGTAATATCTCTGAAAGGATAGTTATTTCTTAAAACCAAGCTATGATTACGATGTCGGACTACACGTTGTTATGCAAATCGCTACAACAGGAATCCTGGACCTACCGTAGTGGAATTGGTGGAGTCCCACGTCCCGTTGACCTGGATGCAAGGGACATGGTCGATTGGATAGTTGGCCACAATGAGAAGTCCAGCGAAGGCGATAAGTCCAACACCGAACGCCAGGATGTTCAGGACCTTCACAACCTTGCTGTCCTGTAGGAGATCCCGCACAGAATGGAAGCGGATCAACACCATAACGGACCCTGGAGTCCACAAAGTTCAGTCAGTGGTCAACGGGCCAATACGGACACCTACCCAGTACTACACTGAAGCCGAGGAAGATCCCGAACACACCGCTCTCTGGAAGATGTCCACCCGCCTCACTGGACATGTCTGGTGTCATATATAAGCCCAGCTATATCCACTCATGGGGACAAAACTTAAGGAAGTTGTAGGTTTTACCATGTATATCGGGATTGAGACTGAAAGATATTACAGTGACCTTTATTGAAGACACACGAGATAACCAATATACACTCATGGACAAAACTTAAGGTATTTGTACCTTTCGGCATGTATATCGGGATTGAGACAATAACTCTGAAAGATATTACAGTGACCTTTATTGAAGACACACGAGATAACCAATATACACTCATGGACAAATCTTAAGGTATTTGTACCTTTTACCATGTATATCGGGATTGAGACAATAACTCTGAAATATATTACAGTGACCTTTATTGAAGACACACGAGATAACCAATATACACTCATGGACAAAACTTAAAGAAGTTGTAACTTTCAGCATGTATATCGGGATTGAGACAATAACTCTGAAAGATATTACAGTGACCTTTATTGAAGACACACGAGATAACCAATATACACTCATAGACAAAACTTAAGGAAGTTGTACCTTTCAGCATGTATATCGGGATTGAGACAATAACTCTGAAAGATATTACAGTGACCTTTATTGAAGACACACGAGATAACCAATATACACTCATAGACAAAACTTAAGGAAGTTGTACCTTTCAGCATGTATATCGGGATTGAGACAATAACTCTTAACGATATTACAGTGACCTTTATTGAAGACATACGATATAACCAATATACACTCATGGACAAAACTTAAGGAAGTTGTACCTTTTGCCATGTATATCGGGATTCAGACAATAACTCTGAAAGATATTACAGTGACCTTTATTGAAGACACACGAGATAACCAATATACACTCATGGACAAAACTTAAGGAAGTTGTACCTTTCAGCATGTATATCGGGATTGAGACAATACCTCTGAAAGATATTACAGTGACCTTTATTGAAGACACACGAGATAACCAAATGTGAACACCCTCTGTTTCCTAAATTGCACGGTCGAGGAGCTCCGTTATCTAGAAAGAGAGAGATTGAGATTGTCATTCTACATCTACTGAATTTTCTCTTTTATTACTATTTCCTTTTCTTTTAAATTATTTGTCCAAGGGTTTTGAAGGTACATCATGTTATACCGTGCCGTGTTTTCCCACTATTAGGTGTCCCAGAATTACATCTCTGGTCAGATGGTGACAAGAAAGAGAGACAGAGAGTAAAGTGTGGTTTCAATTCTTGAAACATGAGTCCTGTTGACGACAATAGACCACCGTAGTGACATAACAGATTGAGAACAATGTTGCCATCTTATCTACGTCGAGGTTTAGCAGCAAGTGATAACACAACAGCCTCCCCATTCCTCACTGAATCCCACTTCTTACACCGCCCGACAATATGCAACTACGGCAGCTCGTGTTGCACGTTTTATTTACATATTTACAACATTATGGGATGTAGATACAGCTTTGACGTTTATTATATATATAACACAAGGACCTGAAGGAGATAGACAAGGACCTGTGGGAGATAGACAAAGACCTGTAGAAGATAAACAAAGACCTGTAGAGATAGACAAGGACCTGTAGAGATAAACAAGGAGCTGTGGGAGATAAACAAGGACCTATAGAAGACATACAAGGACCTGTGGAGATAGACAAGGAGCTGTGGGAGATAGACAAGGACCTGTAAGAGATAGACAAGGACCTATAGAAGACATACAAAGACCTGTAGAGCTAGGCAAGGACCTGTAGAGATAGACAAGGAGCTGTGGAGATAGACAATTGCCTAGAGATGACATGCAAGGACCTATGGGAGATAGACAAGGAGCTGTAGAGATAGACAAAGAGCTGTGGGAGATAGACAAGGACCTGTGGGAGATAGACAATCACCTATCGAAGACATACAAGGACCTGTAGAGCTAGACAAGGACCTGTAGAGCTAGACAAGGACCTGTAGAGATAGACAAGGAGCTGTGGAGATAGACAATGACCTAGAGATGACATGCAAGGACCTGTGGGAGATAGACAAGGAGCTGTAAAGCTAGACAAGGGACCTGTAGAGATAGACAATGAGCTGTGGAGATAGACAATGGCCTAGAGATGACATGCAAGGACCTGTGGGAGATAGACAAGGAGCTGTAAAGCTAGACAAGGACCTGTAGAGATAGACAAAGAGCTGTGGGAGATAGACAATGACCTGTGGGAGATAGACAAGGACCTGTAAGAGATAGACAAGGACCTATAGAAGACATACAAGGACCTGTAGAGCTAGACAAGGAGCTGTGGAGATAGACAATGACCTAGAGATGACATGCAAGGACCTATGGGAGATAGACAAGGAGCTGTAGAGATAGACAAAGAGCTGTGGGAGATAGACAAGGACCTGTGGGAGATAGACAATCACCTATCGAAGACATACAAGGACCTGTAGAGCTAGACAAGGACCTGTAGAGCTAGACAAGGACCTGTAGAGATAGACAAGGATCTGTGGAGATAGACAATGACCTAGAGATGACATGCAAGGACCTGTGGGAGATAGACAAGGAGCTGTAAAGCTAGACAAGGACCTGTAGAGATAGACAAGGAGCTGTGGAGATAGACAATGACCTAGAGATGACATGCAAGGACCTGTGGGAGATAGACAAGGAGCTGTAGAGCTAAACAAGGACCTGTAGAGATAGACAAGGAGCTGCTAGAGCTAGACAAGGACCTGTAGAGATAGACAAGGAGCTGTGGAGATATACAATGACCTAGAGATGGCATGCAAGGACCTGTGGGAGATAGAGAAGGACCTGTAGAGCTAGACAAGGACCTGTAGAGATAGACAAGGACCTGTAGAGATAGACAAGGAGCTGTGTAGATAGACAATGACCTAGAGATGGCATACAAGGACCTGTGGGAGATAGACAAGGACCTGTAGAGCTAAACAAGGACCTGTAGAGATAGACAAGGACCTGTAGAGATAGACAAGGAGCTGTGGAGATAGACAATGACCTAGAGATGGCATGCAAGGACCTGTGGGAGATAGAGAAGGACCTGTAGAGCTAGACAAGGACCTGTAGAGATAGACAAGGACCTGTAGAGATAGACAAGGACCTGTAGAGATAGACAAGGAGCTGTGTAGATAGACAATGACCTAGAGATGACATGCAAGGACCTGTGGAAGATAGACAAGGAGCTGTGGGAGATAGACAAGGAGCTGTAGACAAGGAAGGACAGACCGACCTGATGAAGGGCAGGAAAGGCTGAACGTGCCCCTGTCCCACGGCGGCACAGTAGGACAACAGTGTCGCCAGTGTCATAGTCAGGGCGAACCCCACGGGCAGCCAGGCCGCCTGTCCTGTCCGTAGCACCGCCATGTTCCGGATTATCTTATCACGAGCTCCAATCACAGCTTATCTCGCCACTCTTACACGCCACCATGTAAATACAGAACACAATATGCAACTTTTCTATCAATAACCCTTGATCTCCACACTTCTCTATCGCCTAAACACAAGGTAATAAGACCAAATCCAAATAAATAAATAGTGTGTGACGTTTCAGTAACAGCGTTGTTAACATCTTCAGACAAAAGTACTGAATGTAGTACTTTATTCAGTACTTTTGTCTGAAGCTGGTAACAACGTTGTTGCCGAACCATCACACACTATTTATTTATTTGGATTTGGTCGTATTACCTTGGGTTTATAATCTATAATCCAAATTGTGCCTTATCAATTCTCCATCACCTATTCCCTCAAAAAGAATGTGTACACCCCTTTCTCATTTATATTTTTCAACTATAAAATTCAACTTGAGGTTGCAATCATTAGAAAGGTGACTTGTCCGAACGTTTATAAATATTATAAAATATGTGTATTAGGGCGTTTTAACGCGGTCTTTCAAATTTAACATAGCATATACAGAAAACATGAAATCATAATATTATAAAATATGTGTATTAGGGCGTTTTAACGCGGTCTTTCAAATTTAACATAGCATATACAGAAAACATGAAATCATAATATTATAAAATATGTGTATTAGGGCGTTTTAACGCGGTCTTTCAAATTTAACATAGCATATACAGAAAACATGAAATCATAATATTATAAAATATGTGTATTAGGGCGTTTTAACGCGGTCTTTCAAATTTAACATAGCATATATACAGAAAACATGAAATCATAAGTAAATATTAAATAAAATATCTAAATAACCTAATACCCATATTTCTAACCTATTTACATATAAATTTTATTTATCTTTTTTTTTTTCAGACGAGAACAAAAAGATTTTTGTCTCGAAACGTCTAAAAAATAAAATAAAAAATTCTACTCTGGTCGAAGTGTCTCTTATTTATAAAAAAATAATTATAAAACACAATTTGGATTATAGTTTATAATACAAGAAAATAAGACCTAATCCAAATAATTTATTAGTGTGTGACGTTTCGGCAACAAACGTTTCTCATTTATTTTTTTGTCTGATGATGGTGACAATGTTGTTGCAGAAACGTCACACACTAATAAATTATTTGGATTAGTTCTTATTTTCTTTTATTATAAAAAAATAATAATCTATATATATAAAAATGAATGCATGTGTGTGTGTGTGTGTGTCCTTTATGCCTGACCAAACCACTCATTGGAACGCCATGAAACTTTGGGAAGTTATTTAGTATAGTACTGGGAAGGTTTCTAGCAAATAAAATTTTTGAAATAACTTTTCGCCTAAAAATAATCAAGATAAATATTCTAATTTATCTGTTATAATTCAACAATCTGCTCTAAATATTATCATGATGATACGATGATTTTGTAATGTAGATAAATTAGGAAAGACAAAATTCAGGATGACACGGCAATTTATTTGAGACAAGAATAATGATACAATTCATAGGCAAGATACTATTCCTTTAACTTCCAATTACCGAGGGAACCAATTAATATTGATTTTATTCAACTTATCGAGTACTTTTAAAGGGACCGGGAAAAAATGTTCACTTTATCGAGAGATTCGTTAGACAAACCTTTACTCGGGTATAACCCGGGCGAAGCCGTGTACATCCATACAAGAATAATGATACAATTCCAAGGCAAGATACTATTCCTTTAACTTCCAATTACCGAGGGAACCAATTAATATTGATTTTATTCAACTTATCGAGTATTTTTCAAGGGACCGGGAAAAAATGTTCACTTTATCGAGAGATTCGTTAGACAAACCTTTACTCGGGTAAAGCCCGGGCGAAGCCGGGTACGTCCGCTAGTAATAATATTTTAAAAAATAATAAAAAAAGAGTGCAATCTTAAAAAAAAAAAAGTGTCCAATTCGGGATTCGAACCCGTAACGTTGGTGTCTAAACACACGGTTTATACCATTGCTACACGGTGTTGAGGTGACAAAGTTACAGAGGAGTTTGTATGTCCAGAGGAGAAGAAGCTTCGGTCCCACACCGACGAGGAATTCCTTTTCAAATGTCTACGTTACGCCAACTTCAACGTGGACAAAGCCCTGGAGTCCATACGGACATATTACAAAGCCCATATACAGAAGCCCATTCCCGATTTTAGACCTTCCGCTCTAAAGAACGACGCTCTATCGAGGAATATCTACGGCATCTTGGAACATGGCGACCAGCTGGGACGGCCTGTCATCGTTTGGTCTGTCGGTAAGTTCTCTCTGATCCCCACTGTACAGCTTTAACTCAAGGTCGGACAATATTCCACACATAACTTTGGTAAGCCATAGATTTGCATAGTAACTTCACACGGAGTCATCTTTCGAACTCCTCACTGTTCTTTTTCAGGTTTATAACAATCTTAATTCTAAATACATCATTTATTCTATGTGATATGTAGTTAATATGGTATATACACTCATGGACAATACTTAAGGAAGTTGTACCTTTCAGCATGTATATCGGGATTGAGACAATAACTCTGAAAGATATTACAGTGACCTTTATTGAAGACACACGAGATAACCAATATACACTCATGGACAAAACTTGAGGAAGTTGTACCTTTAAGCATGTATATCGGGATTGAGACAATAACTCTGAAAGATATTACAGTGACCTTTATTGAAGAACATGCGAGATAACCAATATACACTCATGGACAAAACTTAAGGAAGTTGTACCTTTCAGCATGTATATCGGGATTGAGACAATAACTCTGAAAGATATTACAGTGACCTTTATTGAAGACACACGAGATAACCAATATACACTCATGGACAAAACTTAAGGAAGTTGTACCTTTAAGCATGTATATCGGGATTGAGACAATAACTCTGAAAGATATTACAGTGACCTTTATTGAAGACATACGAGATAACCAATATACACTCATGGACAAAACTTGAGGAAGTTGTACCTTTCAGCATGTATATCGGGATTGAGACAATAACTCTGAAAGATATTACAGTGACCTTTATTGAAGACACACGAGATAACCAATATACACTCATGGACAAAACTTGAGGAAGTTGTACCTTTAAGCATGTATATCGGGATTGAGACAATAACTCTGAAAGATATTACAGTGACCTTTATTGAAAACATGCGAGATAACCAATATACACTCATGGACAAAACTTGAGGAAGTTGTACCTTTCAGCATGTATATCGGGATTGAGACAATAACTCTGAAAGATATTACAGTGACCTTTATTGAAGACACACGAGATAACCAATATACACTCATGGACAAAACTTGAGGAAGTTGTACCTTTAAGCATGTATATCGGGATTGAGACAATAACTCTGAAAGATATTACAGTGACCTTTATTGAAAACATACGAGATAACCAATATACACTCATGGACAAAACTTGAGGAAGTTGTACCTTTCAGCATGTATATCGGGATTGAGACAATAACTCTGAAAGATATTACAGTGACCTTTATTGAAGACACACGAGATAACCAATATACACTCATGGACAAAACTTGAGGAAGTTGTACCTTTCAGCATGTATATCGGGATTGAGACAATAACTCTGAAAGATATTACAATGACCTTTATTGAAGACACACGAGATAACCAATATACACTCATGGACAAAACTTAAGGAAGTTGTACTTTTACCATGTATATCGGGATTGAGACAATAACTCTGAAAGATATTACAGTGACCTTTATTGAAGACACACGAGATAACCAATATACACTCATGGACAAAACTTAAGGAAGTTGTACTTTTACCATGTATATCGGGATTGAGACAATAACTCTGAAAGATATTACAGTGACCTTTATTGAAGACACACGAGATAACCAATATACACTCATGGACAAAACTTAAGGAAGTTGTACTTTTACCATGTATATCGGGATTGAGACAATAACTCTGAAAGATATTACAGTGACCTTTATTGAAGACACACGAGATAACCAATATACACTCATGGACAAAACTTAAGGAAGTTGTACCTTTTACCATGTATATCGGGATTGAGACAATAACTCTGAAAGATATTACAGTGACCTTTATTGAAGACACACGAGATAACCAATATACACTCATGGACAAAACTTAAGGAAGTTGTACCTTTTACCATGTATATCGGGATTGAGACAATAACTCTGAAAGATATTACAGTGACCTTTATTGAAGACACACGAGATAACCAATATACACTCATGGACAAAACTTAAGGAAGTTGTACCTTTTACCATGTATATCGGGATTGAGACAATAACTCTGAAAGATATTACAGTGACCTTTATTGAAGACACACGAGATAACCAATATACACTCATGGACAAAACTTAAGGAAGTTGTACCTTTTACCATGTATATCGGGATTGAGACAATAACTCTGAAAGATATTACAGTGACCTTTATTGAAGACACACGAGATAACCAATATACACTCATGGACAAAACTTAAGGAAGTTGTACCTTTTACCATGTATATCGGGATTGAGACAATAACTCTGAAAGATATTACAGTGACCTTTATTGAAGACACACGAGATAACCAATATACACTCATGGACAAAACTTAAGGAAGTTGTACCTTTTACCATGTATATCGGGATTGAGACAATAACTCTGAAAGATATTACAGTGACCTTTATTGAAGACACACGAGATAACCAATATACACTCATGGACAAAACTTAAGGAAGTTGTACCTTTTAGCATGTATATCGGGATTGAGACAATAACTCTGAAAGATATTACAGTGACCTTTATTGAAGACACACGAGATAACCAATATACACTCATGGACAAAACTTAAGGAAGTTGTACCTTTTACCATGTATATCGGGATTGAGACAATAACTCTGAAAGATATTACAGTGACCTTTATTGAAGACACACGAGATAACCAATATACACTCATGGACAAAACTTAAGGAAGTTGTACCTTTTACATGTATATCGGGATTGAGACAATAACTCTGAAAGATATTACAGTGACCTTTATTGAAGACACACGAGATAACCAATATACACTCATGGACAAAACTTAAGGAAGTTGTACCTTTTACCATGTATATCGGGATTGAGACAATAACTCTGAAAGATATTACAGTGACCTTTATTGAAGACACACGAGATAACCAATATACACTCATGGACAAAACTTAAGGAAGTTGTACCTTTCAGCATGTATATCGGGATTGAGACAATAACTCTGAAAGATATTACAGTGACCTTTATTGAAGACACACGAGATAACCAATATACACTCATGGACAAAACTTAAGGAAGTTGTACCTTTTACCATGTATATCGGGATTGAGACAATAACTCTGAAAGATATTACAGTGACCTTTATTGAAGACACACGAGATAACCAATATACACTCATGGACAAAACTTAAGGAAGTTGTACCTTTTACATGTATATCGGGATTGAGACAATAACTCTGAAAGATATTACAGTGACCTTTATTGAAGACACACGAGATAACCAATATACACTCATGGACAAAACTTAAGGAAGTTGTACCTTTTACCATGTATATCGGGATTGAGACAATAACTCTGAAAGATATTACAGTGACCTTTATTGAAGACACACGAGATAACCAATATACACTCATGGACAAAACTTAAGGAAGTTGTACCTTTTACCATGTATATCGGGATTGAGACAATAACTCTGAAAGATATTACAGTGACCTTTATTGAAGACACACGAGATAACCAATATACACTCATGGACAAAACTTAAGGAAGTTGTACCTTTTACAATGTATATCGGGATTGAGACAATAACTCTGAAAGATATTACAGTGACCTTTATTGAAGACACACGAGATAACCAATATACACTCATGGACAAAACTTAAGGAAGTTGTACTTTTACCATGTATATCGGGATTGAGACAATAACTCTGAAAGATATTACAGTGACCTTTATTGAATACATACGAGATAACCAATATACACTCATGGACAAAACTTAAGGAAGTTGTACCTTTTACAATGTATATCGGGATTGAGACAATAACTCTGAAAGATATTACAGTGACCTTTATTGAAGACACACGAGATAACCAATATACACTCATGGACAAAACTTAAGGAAGTTGTACTTTTACCATGTATATCGGGATTGAGACAATAACTCTGAAAGATATTACAGTGACCTTTATTGAAGACACACGAGATAACCAATATACACTCATGGACAAAACTTAAGGAAGTTGTACCTTTTACAATGTATATCGGGATTGAGACAATAACTCTGAAAGATATTACAGTGACCTTTATTGAATACATACGAGATAACCAATATACACTCATGGACAAAACTTAAGGAAGTTGTACTTTTACCATGTATATCGGGATTGAGACAATAACTCTGAAAGATATTACAGTGACCTTTATTGAAGACATACGAGATAACCAATATACACTCATGGACAAAACTTAAGGAAGTTGTACCTTTTACATGTATATCGGGATTGAGGACAATAACTCTGAAAGATATTACAGTGACCTTTATTGAATACATACGAGATAACCAATATACACTCATGGACAAAACTTAAGGAAGTTGTACCTTTTACAATGTATATCGGGATTGAGACAATAACTCTGAAAGATATTACAGTGACCTTTATTGAATACATACGAGATAACCAATATACACTCATGGACAAAACTTAAGGAAGTTGTACTTTTACCATGTATATCGGGATTGAGACAATAACTCTGAAAGATATTACAGTGACCTTTATTGAATACATACGAGATAACCAATATACACTCATGGACAAAACTTAAGGAAGTTGTACCTTTTACCGTGTATATCGGGATTGAGACAATAACTCTGAAAGATATTACAGTGACCTTTATTGAAGACACACGAGATAACCAATATACACTCATGGACAAAACTTAAGGAAGTTGTACCTTTTACCGTGTATATCGGGATTGAGACAATAACTCTGAAAGATATTACAGTGACCTTTATTGAAGACACACGAGATAACCAATATACACTCATGGACAAAACTTAAGGAAGTTGTACCTTTTACCATGTATATCGGGATTGAGACAATAACTCTGAAAGATATTACAGTGACCTTTATTGAAGACACACGAGATAACCAATATACACTCATGGACAAAACTTAAGGAAGTTGTACTTTTACCATGTATATCGGGATTGAGACAATAACTCTGAAAGATATTATAGTGACCTTTATTGAAGACACACGAGATAACCAATATACACTCATGGACAAAACTTAAGGAAGTTGTACCTTTTACCGTGTATATCGGGATTGAGACAATAACTCTGAAAGATATTACAGTGACCTTTATTGAAGACACACGAGATAACCAATATACACTCATGGACAAAACTTAAGGAAGTTGTACTTTTACCATGTATATCGGGATTGAGACAATAACTCTGAAAGATATTACAGTGACCTTTATTGAAGACACACGAGATAACCAATATACACTCATGGACAAAACTTAAGGAAGTTGTACCTTTTACCGTGTATATCGGGATTGAGACAATAACTCTGAAAGATATTACAGTGACCTTTATTGAAG